>WTSP01017017.1:0-17953 GCA_025331215.1 Actenoides lindsayi
CGGGGGGCCTGTCTCCGCCCCACAAAAAAAAAAATTTTTTAATTTCTTTTTCCCTCCCGCCCCTAATTTCGCGCCCCCCCCCCCCCCCCCCGCGACACACACACACACCGGTACCGCGTTCAGCTGCAGAGACGGGAACGGGGGCGTGAGTCGAACCCTCCCGGCCGCTGAGGGCACCGCCGCTTTCCCAACGGGCCGGGTCGGGATGGGATGGGACGGGGCGGCTGCTGCTCCCTCCGGCCTCGCCGGCTGCGTTGGGGCTGGGGCGGCTGCCGGAGCGGCTCTCGGCCGCGGGCGGCTGGGAGAGGGGATGTGAGGAGCTTGCTGGAAAACCGACCCGAGTGGTTCGTGAGCGGAGGGGCGGAGGAGTAGAGGCAGCCCAGCCACCCAGTATGGGGCCCTTGGGTGAACTCAGCCCTACCTCGGTCTCCGGCAACAAAAAAGACAAGGAAACGCTAAGCACATTCTCTGGGGGAAATCCCGGCCCTACTGGAGCAAGCGGCAAAGTTTTCCTCAGTTTCAGTAAAGCCCTGAATCCCTCCGTGATCGTAGCTCTGCGTTTCTCTCTCTCTGCTCTGGATAGCTTGCTTTGCTCTTAGTTCGCTTTCGACAGGAGGAAATGTCTGCGCTTCGGTGCAGCCTGTAGCTTAGCAGGGTGACATTTCTGACTCTAGCTTGGGATCCATGAGAATATTCACCTGCGCTGGGGCGAGAAAAGCCATATCGCCTTCCTGCTGGGATAGCCGGGGAGGATGGGTGCTAACAGGCTAGGCATGGCACTGCTGGAGGGGAACGGTGCTTGGGAATGCAACAGGGAAGAGTTTACAGCTCTCTGCTGCCTGATCCTAGGGTGTCAAATGCAAACTGGAGGGTAAATCATGTGAGGTGTATTTGGGATGCTTCGAGAGGTTTTAATTTTATTCAAGTCTCTAGGGAGCTTGGCTCTTTATACATGGTGACGAAAGAGGGATGGTCTAGGGGGGGATTTCTGTCTGCTTGGGGCTGTACCGGAGCCTTGTAGTAGCAGGTAGTACGTGCTAAGCACGGAGCCCTTAATCCTGCTCTTTTTACAAGAGCACAGTTTGTGTCCTGGACAGATCAGCACGTTATATGGGAGCTGTTCCTGACTCTGAGGTGTTCCCAGCCACCTTTGCTCTTGCCTTTTAAGCAAGGTTGTTGCTTTTGGAGAGGAGCGTCTCTGGCCTGGAGCTCAGCTGGGGGGATAAAGAGAGGGGCAGAGGGATTTCCATGGGGCTTTCCTTTGCTACTGGGAAGGGAGCTGCTGGCGTTACTGACAGATTAAAAAGCTGTTCTCTGTGTGGGCTGCTGCCTTACTAGCCACTCATACTTGGTGTGTGGTAGTGAAGTCCAATAAAGTGTACTGGCTCCATTTCTGAACCACCAGAAAGGGAGTTGTTAGTGCATCCTGCCAGAGGAAAGGAATGCGTTTCCTCGACCCTTGTGTTGTATTCTGAATTGTTGTCATCAGTGTGGTGGTGCTGGGGTTTGGTGGTTGTCGGTGGGGGTGGGGTGGTGTTTGGTCACTCTTTGAAAAACATAATCCGGACTGTTCTAGCGTATGAGAACGGATATCTACCATGTTGGGACAGACTTGGAAACAACTGCAAATGCTAATTATGGAAATCAGAGGAAAGCCACAGGATTTCCCAGGGTAGTACAGTGCTTCTTTGAGAAACAGGAGAGAAAGCACTAAAAGCAAAGGGTGCTGGAGCGATTCAGGATGTGAAAAGCAGGCTAAAGATTTATGGCTCAGCTGGGACCTCTCTTTGCCTGTGGGTGAGAAGGTTGTGTGCTGAAGCCTGGGTTGGCCTTTGGTACATCCCTGTCCTGACAGTCCACACAGAAGTTGCTCCCTGTTCATCAGCTGGGATCCCCAAGCACAGTATTCCTTGTAGACCACAAGTGTATGTGGAGTGTCCCAAAGTGCTGCTTCCAGTAGTGTCCTCAGCTCGCTGCCTTGGGAAATCTTTTAGGACATTTTGTCTGCAGAAAAAACCATGTGATACTTTCTGTTCTCCAAAAACAAGAGGGTATTTAGATCCTTTGTCAAGGACTTAGAATATCTTTGTCTTTCTCCCATGCCTGGCATATTTACACTTCAGCAATGTTCATCTGGACAAGGAGACGATAAATGAAAGACCATGTAAGCTGCAAGGCTTTCAGAGGTGATCTTAATTCAGTAGGAGTTTTTCCACCGAGTTATTCTAAGTATCAGCCACAATAACTAATTCATATTGATGGGAATGAAACCCTCTGTTTTGCTGGGAGCTCTAGGGACACGGAGGCAAACGCAATCCTTGCCGTGGTTTAAGATCTCATTTGCCAATGAGATTTTCACGCAACAGAGCGCAACTTAAACACAGAGAGGTGCTGGGTATTTCAAAAGTGCCTGATCAGCGTCATGTTCCTTTGAATCCCTCTGAATGGATCATCCAAGGCAGATGGTTCTCTCTTCCTTTTGTAGCACCTGACATTTATTTCCTGACTGGAGCTGTGCTGAAGCTGCTGTTTCCTAAGTGGAGGCCAGACCAAGGGGAGAAAAGTCTCTGTAGTGCACCATTAAGCCCATGAGAGTGGAGAAGAACCTCTGTTAAGCTCTTGTTGAGGCTGGTTAATTGTGATGATCAGCTCTCCTAGGCATCCAGAACTGGGGTATAACCTCTTTAGGGAAGGATTTTTTAGTGGAAGGTTTTAAGTACTAGTGGCTGATATGTCTGTTGGCAGGATTCCAAGAGCTGGCTGGAAGAGGCCTCTACTATGAAGGAAATGCTGAAATAGGACTTTTAATGAACTTGCATAGCAGTTCCTTAAGGACTGAGAAGATTCTCCACAGGGAAGAAGGGAGTGGGATGTAACTAGAAAGAAATTCCTTGTTGCATTAAAGTTCTAACAATAAATGAGTGAGCTTCGTTTTGCCTCAATACAGCTCAAATGACATTGCATCTGAGGGGTTCCAACCTGTAAGCACCATTTTACCCAGGCAGAGCTGCACGAGAGACAATGTTTTCCTGTTTGTAGCTCTGAAGTGCAATGGAAAGGACAACAACATGCTTATCATGCTTATGGAATTTTTCTCTGGTTTTCATCTCGGAGTGGCTTTACCAACTACTGGAAATGAAAGCAAAGGCTGAAATGTGTGAATATGCATGCCTTTTGGTGGTGGTTTTGGAGCAGGTTTTAGTGAAGACCTCTTTGATCCTTGGTGTTCATGGTCAGCCTTGTGAACACCATATGATTGAACTCCTGGCTTCGTGAAGACTGTGCTTTTGAAATGTAGGCTTCCACAGGGGCCTTGGGTGATCTTGAAGTTGGGTGCCTAAGCTTCTTTAAGCTAGAGTCCCTGGAGCTGCTCACCCTCTACAACCTGGGTTTTCAAGCGGGACCATGCCCTTGGGTGGAAGCCTAACTCAGAACAGGCTGAGGTCTCTGTTGTTGGTGTAGCACTAAAAGGCATCATCACTATCTTACATAAGTAAATACTTAAGGTCCTGTAGGCCGGTCCTATTCAAGATCCGTTCCAGCCTTTGTGTGGTTCACCACCCAGTTGGATCAAGGTACACTGTGTCTGTCTGTAGATGTAGGACTGATGAATGTTTAAGTCCTCAGTCCAGTTAATGATCGGAGCAATGGATACTTGCCTGCAACTCATGCAAGTCATCAACAGTTCATGTCTTCTCGTGAGTCAGGAGCTCAGTGGGAACTCACAGCATAGAGCCTCCAGTGAAACACTTTTGGGGCTCTGCTACTGTGATGGTCCTGTCCCTCTTGTTCCAAGGAGGCAGCTCAGAACTGTATCACATGGTTCCAGCCTGTCACTGGTGCAGTTGCCTTCAGAGGTTGCTCTTCTAGGACGATCTTGGTGTGTTGACCAGGGTAATCCTATGCTGAAACCCCTGGGTTTGAACTGCTCTGAGGTAAATGTATTGCCTTGATGCCATGTGTGCGCAGCAAAGACCCCAAAAGGGAGCTCACGAGAAATCTTCCTTGCAAGAAGTCTGAAACATTAGGACTCCTTTAATGCTGATAACGTGTACTGAGAACCCTTATTTCAGCCTTTTCTGCAAATAGTACTGTCTCATGGTATAGCTGAGGGGATGTCTAGTGTAGTTGGGAAGATAAAAGCTTGAAGAGTAGTGTGCTGCTGGAATGAACACCGTGAGTGCCGATGTAATCTTCATCCTTTGCTTCAGTGCTTCTTCCCCTCCCCGGGTTAGGGTAACCAGCTGCAGCTGGCATATTTTGAGCTCCAGGGATTTAGTAGGGCAGATCCAGTAGTTCCACTGGTGATTAAAGGTCAGTTTTTACTAATTAAACTTCTAAGCAATTAATACATCTCGGAGGCCTTCTTGTACCTTTTTGGCGAGGTCATCATCCCACCTCTGGGACACTGCCAGCCAGGTTTGTTTGCGGTCTTTTGGTTTTCTTTTTAAACTGTTTGTGTGAATGAGAATTTGACTCGCAAGTTGTCTGTTATCTTTACGTGCTGTTACAAGTGTCCTTTGCTGACCGTGAGGTACGTCTGCATCGGCCGTCTGACGAACAACTCGTGGGCAGTTGGGGTACAGCCTCGGATTGCTGCTCCGGAGCAGGGGTGACGGCAGAGGAAGCAGTTGCCCTGCAGCCAGGATACCACGTTCGACCGAGGCAGGAGTTGCTGGTCCTCAGTCCCCCTGTGCTGCAGCCAGAGCTCTTGCTCAGCCCTGTGCTCCTAGGCTGGGAACCGGCAGCGTTTATGTGATGAAAGGGAGCAGAAGATGGCTTTTCCCGAGCACTGCCTTTGCCCATACACGTGCTGGCCCAGAGCCAGGATGGAAACTCTGTCCTCATGAGCAGAGAGAGAGAGATGGGAGGGGCGAGAGATGGAGAGGGGCCCAGAAACAGAGGGAGTTGAAATAAAAACGCCAACCCACACAGAGAAAAGCCTCTAACAGATGGGCCTGGCCATCTCCTGAGTTCTTCACGCAGTTGGTTTCACGTGCAGCGCCGACGAGGTCTCATGTAAGAGCGTGGGTGTAGGGCACGGATCATTTTGAGATGCGTGATGGAAGATCAGAGTGAAAGGCAGGAGGAGGGAAGGTAGCCAGGTAAGTCATTCATCTCTACCTGTGATGCCTGAAGGGGGGTTTGTGAGTTGCTGCTGGTGCTGTGCCACTAATAAGGCAGATGCTGCTGCGTCAGCCGTTGGAGGGGCAATACTCTATTTTCAACTGTGGCAAGTCTCGTCTCTTCTGTAAAATACTCTTGCTTGTGCTGACGAAGGTTTGTTTCTCTGATCTTATTCCTTCTAGCTCATGTACAGCAGAGACGTAGCGATCTGGATTGAGATTAGAGGGAAGATAGGTTCTGCAAGTAGATTCTAGCTGCTTTATTTTCCTATGCCCAGCTCCTCATTAGGCATGGTGTTAAGCCATCTGATTTGCTGAGCAGTTCAGCCCGCAGAGTGCTGACCTTGCTTGGAAGGGTCTTGCCTTGGGTAGATATCTGGGCAGGCGACTGCGCCTGCCAGAAAATCTGGCCTCGGAGAAGCAGTCAGAGAAACTTGGCTCTGAGCTCATTTGAAAATCTGGCCCAGACACTTAAAATGTTCAGAGCTGATGATGGTTAGGGGCAGCTTGAGTGGAGAAAGGTGCCACCTCACTTGGAAGTGGGCAAAAGAGTTCTGGGTGGGACCTTGCCAGACACTGAGACTCCAGATCCTGCAGATCCCCGAGAGCAGATGGCTTCTGACCAAGTTCAGGCACATAGGTTGTGTTGCCAGAAATTCACTGGGGACTCTGGCAGTCCACCAGAGAGACCATTTTGGCGGTCAAGGGCTTGCTGCTCTTGGTAACCAGAATAATTTTAACCGGCTGGATGCTCTTGTGTTTTAATGACATTTCCCTTTGGGTATAAAAGTGGTGAAGTGTTTCTGTGATCCCGCTATACTTCAGTATTCTGTACAGTGCCCCCAGTCTGGCAGATCTTTTAAACAGATGTGTAGGTCTAAGCGCATGCTTGCATCCACCCAGCAGAGCACTCTGGCTCCCAGTGCAGTACATCATTCCTGCTCAGGGAAGTTTGGACTGGACTTCATGCAATCTAATTGAAGATAGTGGGCTTCGAGCATAGGCTTAAAATTAAACACCCGCTTAAGTGTTTTCCTCCTCACAAATGATCTCTCGCACACCCGGCTGTATTCTGTAGAATCATTTTCTATTTGCCATGTCCTTGAACGTTGCTTTCCTCTTAATATCCTGTGAGATTTCTTGCCAGGTCCTTCCTGACAAGCTGTGAGAAGTTCAGGTGAGATGCTGTCACAGCCCTGGTATTTTGCTAGCATTGTGAATAGGCATGCATATGCGAATGATTAGATCAACCCATCAGGGTGTCATCTGGAGGGGAACAAATGCTGAGCTTGCTTTGCAGGCTGGGGGGAGGATGAGATCCCCCTCTGTATTTCTTTGCTGAAAGCTTTTCCTCTCTGCAGATGTGCAGCTGGTGTAGTTCTTCGCCAAAAGCCGCCCAGAGCTGGGGAACGTGCACACATCTGTTTGCAGAGGAGAGCAGTGAAGGGCCTCGGGTCTCCTGTCCTAGGGGATTATGTTCTCATGATAGATAGTGCTGACTGTCCTGGAGGGAAACGGCAGATTTCACAGTGCACCGTGAGGGCACTTCATAAATAGGAGTTTGCTTCCAGTGCCAGCTGAACACCACCTTGCTAAATTAGAAAGGAAAGAGCTCCCAGAGACTTCTCTGACTATTGGAGCTTTTTATTGAAAAACGTTATGCCCCCACAAAAATTAAGTGTGTTTCAGCTGCAAAGCGCGTGGTGAATGTAAGCTTCACTGGCTTTTTTTCTTAGGTAAGAGTTGAGTCTTGGGTTATCCAGATCTCAGAGTGGCACCATAGCAAAGAGAAATAAATGCCTCATACCAAAATGAGAAGTTCATCTTCTCCAGTACATGTAGCACTTCAGAAATCAGCATCTGGCCAAAAAAAAGACCCCAAGGTCCTCCACAGTCTACTGATGTCTGTGGGAACTTTCCCATGAATTTGGGGAGCTTGGGATCAGACTGTAATTGAGAATCTGTTTTTCCCCACCTTGACGTGCTAGGCTGTACGTGCAACAATCTGTAGCCACAATTCTGCGAGAGAATTTCTTACTGAAAAAGGATGTGTAAGGTATTGAGCTTTTTCCAGGTGATCTAAGAAGCCCTGGTCTAGCTGGCTGCCATTTTTCAGCTTTGTCAAACTCCGAGAGAGGCCTGAGAGATTTCCTACTGGGACACCAGCACGTGGTAACTGGTTTTGTGCATCAGATTTCTGTCTGTGTCCCCTGAGATGATTGTGAGCGACTCCAAATGGAAGTTTTGCCGGGGTGTCACCTCTCGCACACAGCAGTCCTCTGCTGGTGTTGGTGATACTGATGGCTATTGCCACTTAGGCTGTGCTAAAACTTGCCCCATCCCTATCTTCTTGTTTGCACAGTAGGAAACTTTCTCTATGGGATGATTTAGGGTAGACAAATTCAGAAGGAAACCAAGGTTTCTCCTATTCCTAAATTCCTCCACTAGCCAGAGAAAGATGCTTTTGGGTGTGTTTCAAGGGAAAACAGGACTGCCTCAAAAAGACACAGATTTCATAAATTACTGTCGGCATTCGATGAGGTTGTTTTGGGTTTGGTTTGTTTTAAACTAACTTATTCTGACATGTATTGCTTCGTGTTCCACTTGCATGGGGTAAACTTATTTTTATGATCCAAAAGAATCTGAAAACATTAACAGAGGACTTGCTCTGTCAGAGCGGTGAAGGACTTCAACTCTGACCAGCAAGAATAAAAATTCTGGCTTCTCTGTTTTTCACACTATTCACAGATGCCAGTCCCAGTCCTCCTGCATATCTGTGCTCAAGGCAGACTTCCATTAGATTTTTATTATTTTTCTTGGGAATAGAATAGGACTATTCCAGTTGGAAGGGACCTACAACAATCATCTAGTCCAACTGCCTGACCAATTCAGGGCTGACCAAAAGCTAAAGCATGCTGTTAAGGGCATTGTCCAAATGTCTCTTAAATACTGACAGGTTTGGGACATTAACCACCTCTCTAGAAAGCTTGTTCCAGTGTTTGCCCACCCTCTTGGTAAAGAAATGTTTCCTAATGTCCAGTCTAAATCTCCCCTGGCTCAGCTTTGAGACATTCCCACATGCCTGATCACTTGATACCAGTGAGATCAGTACCTCCCTCTTCTTCTTCTACCTAGGAAGACATAGAGAGCAATGAGGTCACTCCCCAGCCTCCTTTCCTCCAAACTTGACAAGCCCAACGTCCTCAGCTGCTCCTCATAGGACATTCCTTCCAGCCCTTCCACCAGCTTTGTTGCCCTTCTCTGGATGCATACAGTAGTATTTCAGTTTTACTTGGTAAAGATCTGATTTTTGAAAAAATCAAGCCTGACCCTGGATGACATAGATTTTTTTCCTTTCTATTTTTAAGTAGAAAGAATTTTTTTTGGTGAAAGCCAGGAAACAGGTAATCACCACCCCATTCTTTTTTTCCTGAAGGACTTAAGAAGCCGTCTCCCTGTCTCTGTTGCACATGTAACTTTTTTTCTTCTGTTTTTCTAAACTAGTGAGCAATATTTTGCAATAGAGACCATTTTGATGTGACTTGTCATTAAATCCTTCAATGTGGAATTAAGCAGAGGATTGTACAATGCAACTTTTCTGAAGCAGTTGTTTCACAGAGTCAACGTAAGTTGATGATGCATCTCACTGTGCTTCATCAGTGTATGTGGATGAGATCCCCAGAAAAACAAGGTGCTGTCAACCATCATTGACCTGGAAGTGAGATTCAGGGCTTTTTGGTGCTTTGGAGGAAATTTTGTGGTATTTCTTCTTCAGTTTTGTGGTTGAATAAAAAAAATTATATAAACAAGTGTTTGGAGAAGGGTGTCAGGGTAACTCAATCTGTTTCCTTCCAGCAAAAAAAAATACGATGGGAAGGAGGGGAAGTCTAAACAAAGTGTTTCAGCTCCTTGTGAAGGGAAGGTTTAATGGACACACATGTAGTCTAGCTAATTTTGGTAGCTAATGTCATTTCGCAGTAAAGAATTTGACTCTTGTAGGCTTCCTTCAGGTTACATTAAACATTTTCTTGGAAGTTTCTCTCTCTGTTGGTTTGGGGGTTTATTTGGCATACTGAATTTAGAGCAAACTTGGCAAAAATTATTTCAGTTGATCAGAAATGAAGTAATTTACTCATCCAGCAACACTCAAACTTGTTTGTGATGTATGCAAATTGAATTGCTGAGACCATACAACTGTATTTCAGGTGTGTGGGTGCATCTTGCCCAGATAAGTTAATTTCTGGACCCTTTCTGATCAAGTAAGAGAAACTGGTGCTTTTACAGTTCAGTTCAGAGTTTGTTCTGGAGCACAGAATACCTCTTGCAAGTATTAAAGAGGCTATAAGAGTAGCTCACATGTGGATGTCAAGAATTGGCTGAGATGGATTGACCCACTGTTCTGGATTAGTGCCTGTGTGGAAAATTGTCGTCATCTGAGGTATCTGGGAGCATATTTGCCATGTTAACTGCTCACTCTTATCACAGTGCACAATGTTTTTGAAAAGTTGGTCTTGCCAAATGTCTGACCCGAGGTAGGGCTGATTTCTTATTCATCATAATTTTTACCTGTTATCAGTGGTCAGATTTGTGTGAAGAAAGTCTAAAGAAAAGTGGGGTTTTTTTAGCTTTATGTATTTATGAACACTGTGTATCTCTAATATTCTTTTTGCTTGTGAGAGTGTATTTGGAAAGACAACTTCTTGCTTACCTTTTTCTAGTGACAAAATTTCTCATCTGTCTTACTTTACTTTTTACTATGAATGTAGTGAACCCACTTGGAGAAGTGGATGACAGATTTTGGTTAAGTACATACTATCCAGCCTGAATGTTTCAGTTATTACATGTGGAAGAGATGGCAAGAGGAATGCCTACTTGAATGCCAAACATTTTTCTTACCAGCCAAGAAGTAAATTCAGTATAGCATTACATAAACTCTTCTCACACCTCTTCTAATTGAAGGAAATGTTTGGGGAATTTCCCCTAGAAGATCAAGTTTAGGTTTAGTTTGCCAGTAATGTCTGTAGATACTCTCTTTTCAGTAAAGAAAATCTAGTTGTTATCAAAAGATCCATCGTGTTTAGCCACGGATAACTGAAGAAACATAGTGTAGCTTCTACCCTTGCACAAAGAAGGTGAGGAGTATCTAACTGGCCTCTTCACTGGTTATCTAATCTAGAGAATGCGTGCAGTTGTTACAATCATCATCTTCTGCAGGGAGAAAAACATTTAAGGACAGCCTCTTTCCTGAGCCAGACCTTTAGAGTGGGGTGTGTAATGCTGCTATTTTTGAGGCAGGGGGGATGGGAACTTCACAGAGGAAGCTGCATATCTTCAGGGCGTTGTACCAGGTAGGTGCCCGTCTCCTAGTGCTGGTCATCTACTGTGGGGTGACCTCATCTCTCATCCTGTGGGAAACCTGTGTATTGTTTTCACATTGCATGAGAACCGTTGAGACTTGGCCTGTCTGAAGAAGTTTTATGGACTATATCTGAGGGGACTCTGGGTTTCTGTAGGTCGACTTGTGTTGGTGAGGCACAGAAAGGAGGTGAATGTGGAGGGGCTGGTGAGTGAAACGCAAGCCATGCTGTAATGACCGGAGTCAAATCAATACCTTCAGTACAGCTAGAATTTTCTCCTTGCATTGGACTGGAAATGAGATGTTTATGAGCATTTAAGATGAAAGGGGATGATGTTTATTGAATAGGTCAGGGGACAGCGACTTCCGCAATAAGGGTTTGACTCCAACAGACTCCTACTTTGATAGTTTGTTCTGGGTCCTGTAAAACACATCCCTGTGAAGTGCATTCAGAGCTGGCTGCTTTGTAGTAATGAGTTTTCCCTGTGCACAATAAACAGTGTCGGGACCTAGTCCAGGACAACATTCAAACATCTTGGGTGGAGTATGCCCTTGTGCTTACCCTGGAATACAAAACTGGGATGCATGTTTTCCAAGTTGGAAGCTTCTGTAAGAATAGCTCTGCTTTGATTGTGAGATAAGGGCTCAGTGGAGGAAATTGTACATGGGTGCTCTGCTTCTGCTCCATTATCAAACAGTCCAATGTATATGAAAGAATGTAAACAGTGGAAATTGGAGTCCTCCAGAGTATGTATTGCCTTCAGCACATCCCTTGGACGAGAGTAGTGAACAATATGTGCTTCTTTGATAACTCTCCAACTTCTAAGTTTTCTGCCATGATAAACTTAAATGCTTCAGCAAAGAAAAAACCTGAATGTCCCAAAGAAATGCTTTCAGTATTTTTCAATCTTGGTGTGTGTTTTGGTGGATTTTTTTGTTTGTTGGTTTGTTTTTTGTTTTTGTTTTGTTTTTAAATTTAGTTATTAAATAACTTTAAGCTTTCAAAAAAAATTGTACCCCAGTCTCTCTACAAGTGGAATGAATTGGTGAAGAAAATGCTTGCTTTTTCTAGTAACGAGAATTTACAGCACTCATCAGAATCTGCCAAGTCAGCCTTACTGATGGATTCATGGCCTCCCTCATAGCTTCCACTGAGCTCTTGAAGTTTTAGATTCTGTAGAATTACCAGGAACAACAGACTATGAAAGTGTGTTAGGAATAGCATATTTCCCTGTCTTAACAGCCCTTTTTTGCTGCTTACTTGCTTGTCAATTTGAGACAGGCAAAAAATATCTCTTGAGGAGGAAATGGCACCTAGTAATAGTGTCTTGAAAGGGGGGTTTTTTGGCAGGTTTGGGGGCTTTTGTTTGTTTCATTTTCCACAGAGACAATGAGAGTGACTTCTCTTTTTTTTTTTTTTTTTTTTTTTTAACATTAATTAAATTACAGGTTGTCACAGGATAATCCAGGTTGAGAGGGATTGCAGGAGGTCTTTACTTCAGCTGCCTGCTCAGAGAGGTTCAGGTCTGAGCTCAGACCAGCTTGCTCAGGGCTTTGTCTGGATGTGTCTTGATAACCTCTAGCAATGGAGATGGCAGGGCTGTTCCACAGATCTATTATCCTCATGGTGAAAAAAAACTTTCCTTATATCAAGTATCTGTGATGTTTTCACTTGTCCCTGTTGTCTCTCATCCAGCCAAGAGAGAAGCACCCAAGGAATTTGCTTCAGGTCAGACATCACTACACTGATGGTTTTGTTTTCACAAGAAGTAAAATGTTTAAAAAGTTGCTACAGAATGTGGAAACCTGGGTCTCCTTTCTGAAGGGGACAGGGTGTACTTAGGTGACAGCACAGATCTGACTTGGACACGCTTAGGAGCAGAATGTCACTGGGTCAGTCTGTCTGTCTTCCGAGCTGCCAGGACATGAGGAAGCTCTGTAGACCATGTCTAGATTAATCTGCTCCTCTGGAAGTGCCTTTTTCATGACTGTGACCTGTTATCTCAAACATCTCTCATCTTAGCAAGTTCTGCTGGCATTGTGGAGCTGGATCTGGCACTTGGTAAGTGCCAGAGTTTGCGAGGTATGTCGGTGTGTGAAGATGCACATGTTCTCTCCATTTTCCCAGCAATACCTGGACGTCTCCTGTTGCCATCAGTGAAAAAAAGAAAGCGTCCTTAAAATTCTTTTCAAATGTTAGCCACTTTTACAGTGTTTCTTTTCAAACCCAGCTGAGGATGTGATTAAAACGGGTCTTCAAAGTGATGTAGTAACTTCTGAAACTTTCACCTCTTTTATTTATGTATTTCTTTGGGGCTTTTCTGACACAATGGAAGAAGAATGTGCCACCCAACCACTGTGGTGTCTTGACAGCATTTTTGCTGGCAGTACCAGAAGATCAGATCTTTTTTACCTCTTGGCACATAGTTTTCTGTTCTAGTCAGAAGCTGTACCGAAGGCCGTGGTTATATGCAACAGGCTTGCTTCTTGTGCTCTCCCCTTGTCCAGAGGGTCAGGGAGCTGAAGAGCAAAGGGTCCTTCCTCACAGAATCATAGAATTGTTAAGGTTGGAAAGGACCTTCAAGATCATCAAGTCCTGGAGCCGTTTTGTGCTTCAAGATCATCAAGTCCCGGAGCCGTTTTGTGCTTGAGTTGCTAAATGCCTGGTTACTGAGTGGGAACACGGTGATGTGAGTTGATTTTTTTTGTGTTGCTTTCTCGTCCAGGGGTGCCATGGTCGGCACAGGGGGAAACCCTCGTGTTTCCCCAGCCCACCGCCCTCCGCTGAGCCCTTCAGCAGTTCCTGCGCTCGGGATGACTCTGGGAGAGAGAAAGTATTGACCAGCATGTGAGAGCGAAAAGGCGGAGGAGGAAGAGCTATTTCCCTTAGGATTTGGGGGTTTTGGTTGGGGTTTTCCCCCCACCCCCCCACTTTTATTGGCCGTGAGTGCGGTGACCGCTTAACCACATGGCCTGGGCTCGCTCCCTCCCCCACGCTTCCTCTCCCTGGCAGAGCAGAGGCTCTCAGATTTCCTCCCAGGGCGGGGGGATGGCGACTCTCAACTGCATTCCTCCTCTTACAAAAGAAAAGGAAAAACTGCTCTCCACACGGGCAGATGGCCGACTGTTTCCTGGCAGCTCCACTCCTATGTCCTTTTTCCTATTGTCCTGACAAACACACGCAGACGTGCACGCACACACCCACGGAGAGCAGCTTTCCTCCCGGAAAGATAAATACATGCAAGCCCTTTTCACAGAGGTTTGTCTTTGGAGCTGTGCAGGTTTCCTCCTCGTGATGGGTAAGATCCTTGGCGGTTCACGTGCTGCCTGACCCGGCTCTCTGCTGAGGAAGGTTGAATGAGGGGATGCTGAGCTGTGCTGTGCTGTGGTTGACAGATTTTGATACAGAATAAGATCTGCAATAAGCAGATTCTGCATTCGTGATGGCCGAGATACGTGAGGGAGGGCAGGAGGAAAGATGAGGTTGAGCAAGGCAGGGGAAAAGTGGGGTCTCCAGAACCAGAAAGCAGTCAAGAGATTACTTTTTGCGTGATAACAGAGCTGATGCTTAATAGAGACAGAGTGTAGCGGCAGGTCATGGACTTGGAGCTGGTGCAGGAAGGTCTGCTGGAGCATGCAGATAGCAAGACTCTGCAGATGGTGCCCCAAGGTTGTGATGATGGACACTTCAGGAAGCTGTGTGCTAAATCCTCATCAAGAGGGGCCAGAGTCAGCATCCTGCAGGCTGAAGGCCACTGAAGGAGAAATTTGCTGAGCCTCTGTTTGTCTTCCCTGATGATAACTTATTTTGGAAGAAGTTGAGGTTCTTCATTTTAATGCTCTCATTTCCTTTCTGAATGAGAGACAAATTGTCTTCCTGCCAGGAAACCCTTTGCAGAGTTGCTCCTCAGAGGCACCTCTATGGGTCCCGTTTATGCTAGAATAGCAGAGGTTATCTCACCACATCGAAGATGAATTCCAGCCTGGTTCATGAGCTGAACACTGTATTTTAGTGGCAGGTTGTTTCCTGTGCTGTCAAATATTTGGGTTTCCTATAAGCATAATAATAGCCCTGAATTCTTTCCAATTCTTTTTACACTAGAAGTGATTTACTCTGTTGTAGTAGGACGGGTATATTTGTAACACAGCATTCCTACCAACAGAGAGACTGTATCTACACCAGTTGGCTGCACTGGTAGAAACGCTGATTTGCCAATGCGGTTTCATCTTCACTGGGGACTGAAGCCAGGTCCTCTGCATCTGCTTGGAATCCTGGCTCTGCATCTGGCTGATGGGCGGTTCTGCTGGCAGATGTGTGCTTGTGGAAATCTGGTCCATGTTTCTTTTGCTTTACTCTATATTGACTGCAGTCCTCTTGCACGTGGGCAGTTTCGAAGCCAAAGACAACGGGTATGAAACGCTGGCTCCACTGATGTCATCAGCAAGCTGGTGTCCGCTCCAGTAACACAGGATTCACCACTGATGCCTTGACTTAAAGTAACTGAATTTTCATTTATTAGGCTGAAAAGCGTAAGTAAATATTATCCTGCTCTGAAAAGGGGCTGAGCAACCCCACTGTGTGATATTGCAAGATCTAAAGCACAAGGAGATGATCGAGTACTGCCAAGAACTGTCACAGGAAAGCTGTCCTCTACTTCTGCTTTCACTTCCCAGGGTCTTGTTTTGTCCATCTGAAACGATCTAATTTTTTTTTTAATCTTTTGTTCATGACTTCCTTGTAGAAAGCTTAGCCTGAAACATGCCGTTCCACTAAACATTGTAATTAGACTCAATTTTAGCAGACAGATTGGGAAATGCCGAATCTTTCTCTTCCTTCCCATGTGACTTTTTTTCTTAGTATGTATTTAGCTACCTGCAGGAATGAAGACTCATCTGTGTCTCTAAGCAGTAATACAAAACATACTTGCCAACCCAAAGATGAACAGTGTTTACCCTCTGTACATGCAGGACTTCGTCTGTGCTTGTGAGCAGGGAATGAGAAACAGCGTGTTGCTGTTGTGTTTGACATGGGCATGTAGCAGCCCACCCCTCACCCTGGAGATGCTGTGGTTTCAGCTGAGGGTGCGGCTGCCTGGAGGAAACTGGAGGGATAGCAAATACCCTGTGAGTTGCTGAGCTTTCTTTTGTTTGTTTGTTATGTGTTTAGAGGGAGGAACAAAGGGAAAATAAGACAATGGGAAATGTGCGACAAGCTTAGTAATAGGGGGTGCAACGAAGCCCCACCTTTAACAGAAGACAATTCACTTTGTGAGACCCTGGTTTTGACTTCTGTCTTCAGGTTAAGTTTTCTTTTCTTTTTTTTTTTTTGTTTCAGTCTGCAGTTTTCCACTGCCTCTGGCTGAAGTACTTTGGAACGCCTTCAGCCAAAATGTTTCAGCTGTTTCAAAGAGTGAAGCTGGGGGAGAAAAATGTGCTGTTGCCCCTGTGTTAGAAAGTACATCAGGCTTTTCTTTTGCTAAGACTAATGTTATACTTTGAAACAGAAGTGTTATATGCTGTTTGGATCAGGCTTTGCCACTCGTGTCTCATCTCTACCTTAATTTTCCAAGGCTCTGTGGGAAGAAACTTCCAGCTGGCACATGGTCATCAGAGGTATTTCTTTTTAGTGGCTGTGCTGTCCTCCTAGCTCCCTGTGCCAGGCAAGTGATGCTGGTGCTATGCCTGTGGAGCTTGACCTACAGCCTTCAGCAGATGGGTGGGGGAGGAAAGTAATGGGCAGGAGGTGAGAGTAGTTTCTCAAGGGTCCAGCTGCTTTACTGCAGAACAGGGATGGCCCAAGGATGCGATTGAGATGCGGGGTGACCCACCAATATTGCCCACAGCAGGTCTTTCTGGCTCACCTCATTGCTGAGGGCTACTTCTTTCTGAGCAGAGCCTTGTTGCCAGCCCAGTCCTAACACTGGTCCTATAATAGAGCCCCAGCCTAGGTGTCATCTGTGGATGGATGCTGCCACTTAATCAGCAGTACAGAGTAAGTTTCTGGGGTTTAGTAGAGCCTCCTTGTAAATCTCTGTCCAGGAACAGTGGACTAGACTACCAGGAGTTTGTTTCTCCTGTGCCATTGATTATCCCCTTGGCACTGTAGCAGAAAAGAAGCAGAAACTAAATTTACTAGTATCTAGAGGAGACAAAGTCAGGACTGGGAAGGAAGGAAAAGATCCTTGGTCCTAGTCAAGCTCAGTTATTTGGGTGTACAGGTGCAGTCATTCTGCTTCTGAAGCAATAATTGCTACACCACGCATGTGTGGGTATGCAAGGAGGGAGAAGTGTGGGATCCACTCAGGGCATTGACAGTGGACATGCACGTGTGGAGTTGAGTGTCTTCAGCGTGTAGGTTGAGACTGTCTGTGTAAGGCAAGCATTGTCTCGGGTAATCACTGTGGACATGCAGAAGCTGTATCCAGGAGATCAGAATGTTTGGTGGCCAGGAGAGAGCTGTCGTGGATCTAAAACCTGGACAAATGTGCAAGCTCCTCAAGTTCTGCACTGTAAGGACTGTCAGAAAGAGGTGCTCAAACCAGTCTGGTATCGGGTGGTACTAGGCCTGGTGACAGGTAAAAACCCACAAACCTGGAAGCTGTAGGGAAGCAGCTTTTAAAGTAGTAGTTTGAGTGGTGGAGGCTTCCAAGGGCTGGAAGTGTGGAGGTGAGGAAGTTTCTGCTGGAGCAGGGAGGTAGGGCAGGGGTGGGCAAGGACAACTGAGGCAGGGTTGAGGGCTGGGTAGATCTGGGAGAGCCCTTAGTTTTGGCAGGGAGGGAGAGTCTGCAGCTAGGAGCCATCACAGAAAGTTCTTAGGAGGGAAGGAAGGTATTTGGAGAAGCTATGGGTAGAGGACTGGCTAAGCTGTGATTTGGGGGGACAAGTCTGGAAAGAGGGCTGCAGGGAAGTGATGATATGGAGAAGCAGAGAGGGGGCCTGGCTGAGACAGCTGATAGTGAGTATGAGATAAGCAGTGCATGAGGACTTTTGTGACCTTGGAGAGTTAAACCTCAGCTATCTGTGCAAGGGAAGAGCTGGGAACTATGGACTGGTATTGAGTAGGTGAGGAAGATGGTATGTAACAAGGATCTATGGTGAGGATCTGAGAGGACAGAGTAGGGGACAGATCAGAGAAGTTTTTTGCAAGATGACATCAAACTTAAAAATAATTGTCAGGCTTGACTGGGCAGCCACAGTCATCTGTTTGGTGTGTCTGGGATCTCCTTCAGTGCAATGGAGGGGGCCTGCTCTGGAGGTGAATCTGGGTAAGGTAGCAAGTGAAATGGGTGTCTGGTGGGGTCCCTCGCTTAATTTGGCAGGTAATGAAAGAGGAATGGTTAGGCACCTCCTCACCTGCCCTTCCCAGAGCTTCCTGACATGTTGGACAAACCCTGAAAGCAGAGTTTTTGCCAGCTGCAGCCAGCTGTGTGTTCCCTGGCTTGGTGCCAGGCAGTGGGCTGTGGGGCCGGCC
>WTSP01017017.1:20359-56955 GCA_025331215.1 Actenoides lindsayi
ATGGTATTGAGATACCCTGTCTTGGGGGCCCCAAGGAAAAACGCGCCGGCATTTTTCCCCCCCCCCCCCCCCCCCGCTCTTTTCCTCTTCTTGGAGGAGAGTTTGACCAGCTGCAGGTTGCTCCCGGTGCTGTGAGCCTTCTTGTTTATATGCACCAGTAATGTGGCTAGTATCTAGTTACAGACTTGGATCCCATTTTTATGCAAGATGCAAAATAAACAGAGCAAAGAAAATCTTGAGACATGGCCTCCAGCACACGGCAATGGTAACACTAATCTCCAGACCACAAGAGACCACGTTGCACGTGAGGCAGGAAAGCAGAGCATTTCGGATAGCGCTTCGGAGCCTCTGGCAGATACGCTTGGTTTATTCCCCACCAATGAAACAGCGGAGAAGGGGGGCCTGGGCGGCTTGCTGCCCTCCCCACCTGACCTTATCAGAGGCAAAGCTCTGCATATGCCACCCATGTGCTGGCTACCTACGCTTGTCATGACCTAGACTGCAGAGCATTTGCTGCTTCTCTGGCTCTTGCCATCATCTGGTGGCTGCACCAACTGCAGTGGGCAAAGCTGATTTCTTCCTCTCCTGGAAGGAGTTTAGCTCATATTCCTCTGAAGAAGACTTCTCTGTCCTTTGGAGATGGGAGCATGCCTACTGTCAGCGTGTCGTCTTTTCACTCTCCAGCTGCTTTGGAAACATTGTGTAGTATCCAGTGCCCTGAACCAGATGTGCGTACTCCGAAAGCATTGTGATCGGAAGTGGGGAAGAGGGCGCTGGGGAAGGGGGGGGGGGGGGGGGGAGGAAAACTTAAATTAGAAGAAA
Organism: Actenoides lindsayi; assembly: GCA_025331215.1. Lineage (NCBI taxonomy): Eukaryota > Metazoa > Chordata > Aves > Coraciiformes > Alcedinidae > Actenoides > Actenoides lindsayi. Next base: position 21,182 of record WTSP01017017.1, read on the forward strand.
GCCAAACAGCTATTGCTGGAGACAGATTATTACAGCTCATTTCAAGGCTGTTTCCTGCATGCCAATGATAGATCAGTAAACAAACGCCTCTTTGCGAACACAAAGCAGGCAGGAACTCTGTTTGGAAGAGAGAGGTCGGGGTAGGTCTCGCTTGGTTTGGTAGCAGGAAGCCCCTATCACATGGCCCTGGGAATTGTGAGGCCGGGTGCATGTGGGAGATATGCCAAGAGGCTTCTGCTGGGAGACTCCACATCCTTCCCAGGGTCTGGCCAACAGGTTTGAGAGCACTCTCCTCTCCCTCTTTCCTCCTGCCTCCTCCCCTGTCCTTCCTTTCTCAGTTTAATTTTGAAATGATATCAGATAACCGCTTTGTTCCTCCAAACAATTGCAAGGATTACTGAATAAATTGCAGTGATGACGCTTTCCAAATGGGGCTTGACATCTTCTCTCCCCTTTTATGGCCTTGCTGCTCCAGGATGTACGTGCCAGGAGCTTGAGTTGCCATTGGGGCTGTGCCTCCCAATGCCAGTATAAAGTTCTTGTGTGACTTTTAGAGAAAGGAGCAATATGTCAAGAAGTACCAGCTTGATGTCTGTATGTCCTTCTCAAATGTCCTGCTAACTCAACTCATCCCTGCTCGTTTCTTCTAGGCACTTTGTGAGGCCCTGGTCACGTTGCATGTGAGGCAGGAAAGCAGAGCATTTCAGATAACACTTCTGAGCCTCTGGCAGGTCTCCCTTCCCCATCCTTATGCACACACCTCATGCTCGCTCTCTCCCCATTTCCCTCCCTCTTTCCCTCCTGTGTACCAGATTGGGCTCATGTTGGACACCTTTCCATGAGCTGCTTTGTCTACAGCTATAGCAGGTCACAAAAGTAGTCCAAAGAGAGCCTGAGCCAGCACAGAATCACGGTAGTGTATGGTCAATTGTAGCAGAGATGTGGGGTAACAGAAGGAACAGGAGCTCCCTGTGCCCTTTGCGGTGCCCTGCCAAGTTAACTCTGGGTGCCTCATGGAGCCAAACATTGGTAGAGAAGATCTACCTTCTGTTTTCCTATTCAGGCATTTTTCCATTGCTGCCATTGCAGCTGCTTCTTGTTGGGTGTTAGCAATGCCTGTGGGTCAGGCTGCAAGTTGTTTCTGGTGACCTTATTAACTGAAGAGATGATCCCATCACCTTTGAAGTTCATTTGGTCTTGGGATTGGCCTCAAGCAAATTATCTGACTGTTGGGCTAATTGGGAGGTACCTTATTTTTTTGATGTTACTTTATTCCAGAGGTGACTCTCTTTTTTCCTTCACGTCTTCCAGTGTGTTTTTATATTTACTCTTTTGGGCAAGACCAGCTAACATGCTACAGTAATCCTTGAGATAATGCTGAGGACACCCTGTATACTGTGCTGCTCAAGGGTGAAGGCACAGCTTGTGCGGGAGGGATGACTTCACTCCCCTAAGTGGTGTGTGTTGTCAGGGGCTGTCTTGGTAGGTACCTGGTTGTTGTCACGTTGCAGCATCTGCTATGTTGCTGCTTTGGAAGCTTCTGGCCCAGTCTTTGATCTGCCCTGTTTGAATGCATTGCTTTGGTTACTTCTGTGGCACATTTTGGCCCGGGGTGGACAAATACCCCTCTGGCCTTGACTGCAAGTGATGCTGTGGTGCCCCTTTCATGGGAGACCTTTGTAGCATTCAGTAACTGCTTTGTGCCTCGCTTCTGCTCACCAAAGGCAATGGACTCTGTCCCATCCGCTACAGATGAAGAAATGTGTGCACTTCTTATTCTGTATTCTTTTTTTGGCCCCTCTCACAAGAGGTCCATCGGGTATGTGACTGCGCTGAGCACCAGCACACGTTTGCTTATGTCCAGGTGTTTGTTTGCACAGCAGTGCTTGTGAGGGGGCTGCTGGAAAAGGCTGAGAGATGGAGTTTCCTGATGGGGAAGTTGTGTGATCTTGCCAAGACACGGGAGCTCATCTCAGGAGTACGTTTGGTGTGGCAGCAGAGCTACAGGGGCTGCGTGTGTGCTGACTCCCCTTGTTGTTACCACTTCTCACTGCTAAAGGTAGTGCTGAGGGGCTCCAGCCACTGACCCTGCTGTGTAAGACACTAAATGAGTGATGAGTGAAGAGACCATCCCAGCTCTGGAGCTGGTGTAAGCCTAGTGCAGAGCAGCTTTGCAGGAGTTTGCTGTGGCTGCCCGGGTGAGTCATTCCTTGGCCCGGGACACGAGTGATCGTTAGTTTGTCATTATTCTCAATCCATAACAGTTAACGGGTGGATGAATAGATTTTGTTCCTCGGGCTGGTAAATTTTCTTGACAGTGTTGCAAGGCTGCTCTGTGTCTAGAAGTGAAGTGGGTGTTTGTTCCAGTTACTAATGAGGAAGAGAAGCCAAGGGGGTTTATTGTCTGGGGAAAGAGAGTCCGTTAAATGGTTAGCAATGAGCTGCCCCAAGTGTGTACACATTGAGTTGACCCAGAGTTCATTCCCTGCATCAGGAACGTTGCCAGTGTGGGATAAAGGGAGGGAGAGAAAACTGCAAACAAACAAGACTGATTTTCTTTTTCTTTTTTTTTTCTTTTTTCCTCTCTCTGCCCGAAATACTTGAACAGTGGAAGCGAGAGATCCTTTTGTTCTTTAGTGTTTCTGCTGTGGTGGGTTTTATGTTTTTAATAACAAGAACCTACTAAATTTCCCAAGGCACTGAGTGTTGTTGCCAAATGCTAGGCATGGCGGGGCAACGTCTGCAGACCAGCCAAGTGGACAGATTTGAGAGGCTTCAGATTTGCCAAGCTCTGCCTACAAGATGTTGAGCATGTTGTCAGTGCAATGCTGTAGAGCAGGCAGACCACCCTGGGAAGTGAAGAGAGATGGTACTGCAGAGTAACAGAGTGATTATTTTATTTTTTTAATCCATGAGTAAGAGTATGATGGGCAGTAAAGAGTTGATGGAGTCTGTTCATTGACTGTGTAGCAGCACTACTCAAGGAAAAAAAAAACAAAAAGAGGGTCAGTTGCTCTGTGAATGCTAGAAACCATGAGGCCAACAGAGTGACTCATTTTTGTGACTGATTTATTGTGCCCCCATGAGAAGTTGTCCTGTGAAATGAGATCAGTAGAAGCCTAACACAGCCCACCAGAGAGAAGGAAACCAGTGGCTGCAGCGCAGTGTCTCTTCAGCCTAAAATGGTTTCTGTCTCAGGGTGGGGATGTTGTGGCAGTGTTGAGTGCACAGGAACCACTTTGGTCGTGTGGCCTTAATGCAGGTTGGTTGAAAATTGGTTTTGTTTTAGTCTTTTGCGAGAAGAAAAAAGAATCTAAATCTGAAAAAGCAGGTTCGTCACCTGGCGTGTGTGCAGTAAGTCCAATTCTCACACACTCAGGAGAGACATTTATTAGGTCAGTTAGTTCAGAGTTGTGCTTGGTGGTTTCCACAAATCAAGCACGACAAACAGGACTCTCTGGGCTATGTTTATATGCAAAACTTACAATGTTAGTAATTCCCATGCCCCCCTATTTATGATGATTGGTTAGTAATTTACATATAATATTGCTGACTACATACTTCCACTACTGTGCATGTTTAGGGGAAGGGTCTTCACCTAGGCACGAGTGTTTTGACACACAGGTGTGATTTTTATTTACTTTTTTATAGTATTATAATGAAGGTAGTTACACTAAGGACACATAAACGTTACATTCTCCTGCCAAGGCTGCAATATACTATTAAACAGTCTTCTTCAGGACCTAGTTGTTGCAGGATGTCCTTGCTAAAGGATGCTCAATGTGAGTTTGTCCAATTAGAAGTGTAACATTTGCAATTCTAGCTATGTTTTAGAAGTGTAATGTCTCATCCTAATACAATGTTAGCAATGTTTTCAACAAATCCTCTGAGATTTCGGCAACAATGAAAGCCTTCGTAAAATGTGCTTCATATTCAAGGTGTGGTACAGCAGTTGATGCTGAGTCAAAGATAATTTTTGCCTTCAAAACCCATCGCCTCCTCCCTGTACTTCTGAGGGGTATTGCTATCACCCCTCGTCCCATTTCTCAGAGGAGGAAACTGAGGCTGTCTTCAGAGAGCTGTCACATCTTGCTTTGGTGCTTCTCCTGAATTTCAAGGAGAAACACGCATGTGTGTGTGTAGAAGGAAGAGGGAAGGATGCTCAGCACAGAGTAATGCCTCTTCCTTGTATCTGTCTGCAGGTGACCTCCTGCCCTGCTGTGTGCTGACATGATGACAGCTAGCAAGGCGGCCGATGTGAGCAGCAGGTCTGAAAGCAGTGTCTGCAAGTCTGTTGAGAGGTGAGAACATTCATGTTTCAGTTCCAGCGTGCTTTGCTCGTGTTTATTATCCCCAACAGAAAGAAAACCAAATGAAGGAAACATGCCCTCTGCTCTGCACTGTCCCTCTCTCATCACATGTTAAAGCACACCTCTGTAGGTCTCAGATGGTTTCATTGTCGTCTCAGGACTGTGACGCTGTGCATTTTAGCATCCTGTCAGTCTGATATGTCCTAGACTCACACTGCTAGAAGAGGTCTGCCCCAAGGCAAGACCATTTGTGCTGGACATATCCCTGTCAACGTTTGCCCTGCCTACAGTTGAAATCTTCCCTGCTGGAGGTTCCGCAGACTCCTCAGACAAGCCCTGTTGTCCCCACCTGTTGCAGGTTTTTCTCAGTGTACAACCTTGGGTTCTACTGTGCAGTCCAACCACTAGTGGTACTGCCATGTCCTGCTCCTTGGGAAGGGCCACAATGTTCAAAGTGCCACCTCTTAACCCAAGCATGATGTTGTCACTGAGACAGCCAGGAGTTAAGTATTTGTGAGGCCGGGGAAGTACAGTATTTGGCTCAGGTCCCATTTCTTCTCAGAAACCCTTCCCAGACTCAGTCAGCAGTACAACTTAGTCTGCAATGGCCACCAGCATAGCTTAACTCCAGGACAAAGCTCGAGGTCTGCCAGCACAAAGAGTATCCGGATGGATGCTCTTACAAGAGCACAAAGTGCTGAAGAGGCACGCTTGATACATTTCATGGAGCCATTTCCCAAGTTGGGATTGAGGTTAAACGGGACTAGTGGTACAGGTTTGCATCTCAGCAACTACCTTGTATTGTCCTGGTGCTCTTTCCCAAGCCCAGGCAAACCCGAAAGACATGGTTAAGTGATTTAGTTCAGAAACATTTTGTGTTGGAGTAACTGTCTGTTCAGCTGGAACTTTACTGTATTGTTAAAATGTCACAGTTTGATATTGTGATATCACAAACTTGGGAATCCTCAGAATCAAAATATATTGGGGATTTTTGGTGCTGTTTGGACTCAAAACAGTGAAGACATTTAATCTTTTGCTCTGAAAATGTTGGATCTGGTGTGTGGGTGCTACATCATGTGCTCTAGGTGAGGCAGTGCGCCTGGGTGCATGGAAGCCCAAGCCCATGTGTGGCCTAGGATGGTGGGGCCATAGAAATGTAATAATGAAAGTGCAGACTGTGTGTATTACTATGCATCTGGGCAACGTTTGGATGGGCTGAGATCCTCTGAGCAGGCATTAGAGGAATGCCAGCTGTGTCATATGCATTCTTCTCTGTTTAACAGCAGCAATTTTGCTATTGCTTGCAAATGGTCCACTTTGCATTTAGTTGCAGTGGACCTGCTTAATGACCTGAGCATCTTGTGCTCTTACCAATTTTACGAGTAAAGCTTGTGGAGCTGATGAACTGAAGGGTGAGCAATGGTAGCAAATGTTTCTTCTCTTTTTGTCTTTGGTGTCTAGGATCAAGCTTGCAGATAAAAACAATACAGCAGCTGTAAAGGAATTAGAAAGACCTTGGTGTGGACTTCTGAGTGAGAGATGTTCTGAAGGTGCCTCTGTCACCCTGGGTTTAACACTTGAAGCTGAGCTGGTTTCTTCTGTGGTGAAGCACCCGCTGGGAGCCTTGGAGAACTTGATGCTGGATCCCAGGCTCGACTGCTTTCAGCAGAACATGCTTAGTCCCAAAATGATCATCAGTGACCCGTCTGTGGATCTGAACATTAAAGAAAACAGTAAAATCACCAGGAGACAGATAGGAGGCACTCAGAATATACGGTCACCTGGAAAAACTGGCTTGAGGAACAAGTCCTTCAGCATCAAGGACAAAATTTCAGAATGGGAAGGGAAAAAGGAAACGCAGTCTGCTCCTCGCAGAGAGGAGGAGCAGGGAGTTAAAGAGGAGCATAAGGTGCCCTGTGTAACCGAGAAGACAAGTGGGGAAGCACTGGTGACTCGGAAAGTGGAGACCAAGAGACTTATGAGCTGGGAACTGGAGTGCAAAGGGGCAGGCAAAGAGAATGAGCGGAAAGCAGGAACTCAGAAAGGCACAGGGCAGGCAGCAGAGCGGAAGGGGGAAGCGCAGAAGCACGAGGAAGTGGAATCCAGCCCTGGAAAATGCAAGGAGGTGAAAGGTGGGAGGTGGGAGGTCCAGAAGGAGAATCTTTCAGTGCTTAGTCAGGTCAAGAAGCTAGAGCAGGCTTTGAAAGATGGCTCAGCAGAGCTGCAGCCACAGTTGCCTGGTACCTACTATTCTCCACAGTGCTTACAGGAGAAGGCAGCACAAGGACACACTGCTCCCGAGGGCCATGAGAGCATATGTGGGGCTGAGCTCAACAAAAGACTTCTTGGCTTGGACTCTGAAATCAGTGAGCCAATTTTTGGGACTCTAGAAGAGGTAAGAACTTCTCATGCAAAATCCAAGGACTGCACGGTGGAGAATGTGTACACAGAGCCAGGGGTGCCAGAGAAGAAACCCTTCATCAACCCGCTGCCAAAGCCCCGGCGGACGTTCAAACACGAGGGGGAAGAGGACTGGGTGCCAGCAGCTAGGAATAAAAGAAACTTACCCCCCCTGCCATCCATTCCTCCCCCTCCTCTACCCTCTTCTCCTCCCCCATCAGCTGTCAGCAGGAGGCTCTGGAGCGGAAAGCACAAGAACAATGCCGACCACAGGTATTCGGGCTGTGTTTCACAAAGGTTTGGGCCTTGATGGTGGAGTCCTGCCTTCCCATATCAACCTGGGAGAGACAGATCTTCTGTGGTCACTCATCATCCCCAGAGAGCTTTGCTGACCATAACCAGCACTCGGTTATCTCTTTGAGAACGTATGAGTGGCTGGCACAACTTCACAGAATAACTGTGAAGGGCTAAGCCATGGTCTGTTTGGGCTTTGAGGTCACTATTATGTGGCTTAATTTTCAAGCCCAAGACTGAGGAGTTTGGGGGGTTGTTTTGTTGGGATTTTTTTAGCAGAAAATCTGTGTACAGAATGACTACAGCGAGTCTGGAACAGGGTATGGAATGATAATCTCTAGCCTTGGCTGCAGCATTTTCCCTGTTCATGCTAAACCTATTCCTCTAACTGAATCTGATACGTATATATTCTTCTAGAGTGCTTTCTTGTCTTTTCTCCCCTCCCACGTGATTATCACACATTTTTGGGGTGAAGAGCATAAAATGCACAACTGCTTCTAATGCACTCTGCATAAACAGCATAAATTAAAAATTCCTGGCTCAGGTACAGGAAGGAAATTGAAACTTTCCAGGTTTGTTAGTGGAGGCCACTTAATTGTTTTTACCTTTTCTACCATCCTGCACACGAGTATTGCTTTCCTGTACTGTTCAAAGACAGCTGATTTTGGGGCCTCCCTCTTCCTGCTGAGTGTGGCATCTGTGCTGTAAACAGGACATCTCATGGCCTAAGATCCTTTGCAACATGGCAGGATGTGCCACTTAGCACTTGCATCTTCACAGAGTGCTATTGCCATGACGACCCAGATTGTCTACGGCATCCCCAAAATGCCTTTGTTTGTGTGGCTGATAAAAATAGCCAATCTCACTGTTACTTTTTCATGCTGTATACAGGATGAGGCTGTGAAACGTACACTTCTCAGTAATTCATTTTGCCAACTGTGTGGCATGCGTGGCACTCAGGAACGTGGTTTAGTGGTGGACTTGTCAGTGTTAGGCTTACAGTTGGACTTGATGATCTTCAAGGTCTTTTCGGACAGGAACGATTCTGTGATTCTATGTTGGAGAAGTGAATTAGCCACGATTTGCTTATAAATGCTGGTTAACTGTATCACTCTCTTTTTGCTCCTTCTCCCCTCCCCTCAACGGTGCAGGAAGTCGTACGAGTTCGAAGACTTGCTGCAGTCATCGTCTGAGAACGGGCGGGTGGATTGGTACGCGCAGACCAAGCTGGCCCTCACACGCACTTTATCGGAGGAGAACGTCTATGAAGACATCCTGGGTAGGAGCTTTGGAAAGGGAAGGGATTTGACTGCCAATGCTGGGTAGCTGAGGACGCTCGTGGTCAACGCGCACTCGCCAAATTGCTGAATAAAGTGTGTTTATTATCCAAATGCAAACCAAGGCACATTTTACACAGATTATTGGCGAGCAATAAGGAAAACGGACAGAATGTTTCAAAGCTCATCAGCTTCAAAGATGAACCTGAGGCATGTGGGAACCATCTTTTATTTTTTGCTGGCATCTCTCCTCTGTCTTCCTTTTGTCCTGTGGACTAATTCTCCCAGTTCTGATTTGTCCATTGTGGTGAGCTTGTCACTGCTGAGTTAATGCGAACAGTCTGAAAACATGGCCTTGAAGTCAGCTCCTCAGTTCAGAAATAGGATTGTGTATGGCTCCAGGTACCATTGAAATTAAGAAACTAGGTCCCACAGTCTTTGAAATTGAGTTTTATTTCATTCTCTAACTTTGATGGCAGATCAATACCATTTTAAAGATTATTTCCTGTAACACTCTCAATTTGTAGAGTCTTTTTTTAATATTGTGAGTTAGATGGTCATTTCTGGAACACAGAATAGAAGCCATCCCTCTTGAAAAAGCCTTAATAAGTTTTAGCAGCTGCAGGCTGGTGCTGTGTAAAGCTCTTGGCCGAGTTTAGCAGAATAGGAAGAGAATTGCTGCCTTAACTCTCACCATGCAGCTGTAATCCTACAAAAGTGGTCTGGGTTTTCCAGCATAGGTGGAGCTGTGCTTTCTCAGGAGCAGGCCAGGCATTAGTATTTTGATGTGAATAAAATCTCATCATACTTGATGAGAAAGATCTCTCAAAGGAATCCTGTTCCTTTGGGACTGATGGCAGGCAAGGTGGTGCCAATCCTTCCTTTTTAACATTTTTGAAGCCGTCTGGCCTTGTTTGTGGAGCTAGAGGCTGCCTCTTTGCTTTTTTTCTTCTCTTTACTTGGGAGGCCCAAGGAACAAGGAGTGCCCAATCTGCTGCTAGGGGTTTTTTTTGTGTTGGGGCATGGTGGGAGGTCTCAGAAACCACTGTGTAAGGGTCACCTCGTCAGCTGGAATAACATGGCTAGCATTACTGAGGGGCTGTACAGGCAAATCCAGCCGTTCAATAACAACCATAACCCTGTGTCCCAAGCTTGCAGTGAACTCAAATACCAGACTGAAATTCCTCTCCCCTCCGTCTTTTAGTTGCAAAGATTAGAAGAAAACTAAGTTAGGGGTAACTGTTTGTTAATGGGGCATGTTTTTTTCTTTTCTTGCTGCATGTTTAGGCTTTGCCTGGAGTCAGTGATCTTTAATTGGTTCCTGCAGTCCTGGTGGTGTTACCATGGCAGCTTGGGGAAAGGAGTGGACAGGGATAACTCAAAAAAAAAAAAAAACCCTACAGTTTTGTTTTTCCCAAGACCACGGGTGGGTATAGTCCATAAAACAAACAACATGTGAAAATCACACCAGTGGAGGGGGATCCAAGACTTCAGCCCCAGGACACTGGTGCTGACCCACAGATGATAACATGTGTCCATCGGGGCGTGCAAGCACACACATCCACAGTCATAGGCACGACTTAGGAAGGTCCCTAGGTTGTCATTGGGAGAGCCGTTCCCTTTCCCAGCAAGCCACAAAGATTCCTTGCATGCACCATCTTCTCACCTGTTTGCCTGGCATATTGAAAATTGTACTGAGCAGATGCATGGCAAGGTTGGTTTGTTAAAAAGAGAGAAATGGTGCTCTTTATTCTAGACTGAGGCTAATCGGACGTGTTGCCGAGCAGTTGGAGGATGGAGTCAGCAACAGAACCCAAGCTTGTTCTTTTTGCTCTAACCTACCCTGTTATGTGACAGCAGAAGTGTATTTTCAGTGTGTCACTGAAATTAGAAAGTGGAGGCACTTTCAGGGACAGGAACATATCTGATGGCAAAACGTTCATGCAGACTTGCTTTGCTGGTGTCACACATGCTCACCTTCTCCTCCTTGATGGATTCAGATTCACCACCATGTATACCCAAGCCATGGACAGAAGACAGTGTTGGAAAAGACTTGGGTTTCTGTCCTTGTCTGAAGACTTCAGCTGCACTCCTGCCCAGGCAGGGCAGGCAGGTGGGAGGAGAGTAGTTGGAGAGATCCTACAGCCACTACTGGTCCCTGCTTTAGAGGCCTGTGGCATCAAGGAGGTCTAGTCTTTGCTCTCAGCCAAGCATAAGAGAAAGGCAGTTGCTTTCAGTCCCAGCTGTCCACTGGGATAGCAGGAAATGATGGCAATGAAGAGAGAAATCTGTTTGCCTGTCCATGCAGATGCTTAGGCTAAACTTTGTCATTGGTTTCGTAGGATGGACGTGTCACAGCCTCCTTTTTCAGAGCTGTGTGTTCTTGAAAGCATTTGCATTTCCCAGCACTGCTGAAACGTGGGATGTAAGAAGTTCATTGTATGCAATTTTGAGTGTTTAAAGCTCAGGTTAGTTGTGTGACTCATCTTCAGAACCAATGGAAAGAAAGAGACACCTCGGTGTCATTCAAGCTTTGTAGTTTTGAGGGGATCCTAGGCCAGAATGAACTGCATGTTACTTTAGGGGTGTCCCTTCCCCCCCGCCCCCTTGAGAGAGACAGCATCCTAATTTTGGATTGCCTGTGTTAGGTGAGGTGAATCCTTCCCTCTTCCTAAAGTGAAGCATGTGAGATTGAGACATCCATGATGGGTAGACGTGCTTAAAAACTTGTGTGACAGACAGCCGTGTTCCGAGGGTGGATTAAATCTTTGTGCAGAGTCAGCCCAAGAGCAGTGTATTGCTTCACCCCCCCATTAAATGATAACCAGAGAATCCCCTAAACATGGGGTTTAAACAGAGGAGAGAGAACCCTTATGCTAGCTTTCAGCTCACTGTTTCATTTGGAGACAATCCTAAGCAGAAGACTGGAAAGAAGGAAATATAATTAGGGACCGATGTGCATGAGAACCTCACAGCTCCTCTGAAGACAAGGAAATGAACTTGAGGACTCGCTGCATCTTTTCCATCTGTAGTATCTGTGATATGTTCCTATGGCTGCATATGTCAGTGTCAGGGTTTGGACACTGTCCAGCAAGCAGCTGGACTTCTAGGGCTATGGAGAGAAGGAAGCAATTACAGGAATGCTTGAGAAACAGGTCTTTATGTCTGATGTGGGAGGTGGGAGAAGGCCAGCAGATCCCCAAACAGATTTTTATGGCAAACCTCAAGGATTTTCTGCACTTACAGTCTCTTGCTTGTGGCTTTTTGCTGCAGATCCACCATCGAAGGAAAATCCTTATGAAGACATTGAGACCAACAGCCGATGTTTGGGGAAGAAATGTGTCTTGACCTTCCCAGCTTCCCCCACCTCTTCTGTACCTGGGACTCCCACTAAGGTACTTTGATTCAAGTGGCCACCTCTGCTGCTCCAGAGTTTTTGGGTGAAATCCAGATTCTGTGTGGAAACAGTGGAATTTGGCCAATCTGACTTTCATTATGTCAGAGATGTTTTCCTTTTTGTCTTTCCTTTTGGTCAGAATACAGTATGATAAGAGGCTATTTATTGCCCTTTAGCAAAGCAAAGAAACCCAGTGTTCCCTTGTACAAATGATTTGTTGGTTTTCACTGTTTTTCACACCAGGGCTACCATCCCCTGGTAGAGGGGAAGACCTTTTGCTAATATAGTGCAAGAAATCTTCCTGCCCTCCAAGAAGGCATTTAAGTGCTTGGGTGGGTAATCCAGCCCTGCAGTGGTCTTGGCTTAGTGTCAGTGGGCGGTACACAGTCCGCCTGCGCTGATGCCAAGATACCTCTGCAGCCCCCTCACTTAGGACGTCTCTTGTGCTCTCTCCTTGATGAGGCTGGTTGCTGGTAACTAATGCAATGCCAGCCCCCTGGCCAGGGGGCCAGTACTTAGAGGGTGTCCCCCCCAGCAGCACACCTCACAGCCTGGTGCTGTTTTCCTCTTTGACAATGAAATGAAAAGGTAAGGTAAAACATTGGTCTGCACCTCTTGCTCAGAGCTCAGGGCTTACCAAGGCCGGCCCTGCTCTCAGCCTCCCATGCTGTTTTGGTTGGTTCCTGTTGCCTGTTTAGATAGTCCAAGCCTGGAACAACAGGGGCGATGTGACAGCAGAAGTCATTTTGGCAAGAGCTGGGTTCAGAGTGGATAGTGGGCACCCCAGCACAGTTTTCCTGACCAAAGGGTTTCCCATGCTCTCCAAGCCTCAGCTGTTCTTAGAGATGTTACCTAACTCTTTCAGAAGCTTGATGCGCGGCATTTCCTGAGGTGTTGCTCTTTTCCATCCGGCTTAATCAGCAGCTGAGGTGTCTTTGGATAATTCAACACTTAAAAGTGAAAATTGTTCTGTGGTTCTCAATCCATTCTCCTTGTTGCTAGTTAGGTCTAGAGCGGCAAGGTTCTGTGTATGAGTGTTGTGATGTAGCTGGTTTCCCTCAGAGAGCTTTGCAGTCACCTGTGCACCCTGATGTCCCACATGTGCTATCAAAAGGGGGCTGCAGTGTTACACAGGAATGCCTTTCACCATCTATACGGTTCCCAGCAGGAGACACTTAGTATAGAGCTGTATGGGAGTGATTCTGTTACCCTGCAGTGCTTTGACATCGAAAAGCTGTGATCTGCAACAGTCAGAAATGCAATGCTGAAGAGCCTGCCCAGGTTAGAGCCTGATGGGGAATGAGTCTGGACAGACTTTTCAGTATAGCTTACATCCCTAGTGCAGGATGAGACTCTTCATTGTCAAGGCTCTTCCCAGACTCATTTGGATATGTGACTTCCCTGTGGGCGGTGAGCATTTCTGCGAGCTGAGCGTCTTCTGCCAAAGCAGCCAGAGACATCTGAGCTGAACGGAATGAATGGTTGGGGCTGGCTAATAACTCTGCTGACTGTGTCTGTTGATGGAGGTAGACCATTATGCTGCCTTAGCTACTGTGCTGCTGTGACTTGTTAAAAGTTATCGTGGATACCTCTCCCCCACACCACTTAGTGCCATGTAGATACATCCTCTGGGAGTGCAGATACAGTGCCCACAAAACATGCAACTTAACCTTTTGATAACTGCCAGGAAATTCTGCAGAAGACAGAGAGTGTTCTTATTGAGCATCTTTCTGGTGGGAAGTGGTTTGCCTTTCTTTATCCAGAGCTGAGCTTTCTTCTTCTCTGATGTTTTTGGTCAGCAACTTTTAAGAACTTTAAGCTGGTGCTTTAATATCTGCTGTTGTGCTCCCACTGAATTTCCTAATGAGCTTAGCAGGAAACTGGTCTCCCCAATTGACTGTCACGGCATCTCTTGTACCCTCCTCTGAAATAATTAATTCTGGCTACTGTCAAAGGCAGCCATATGAACAGTGCTTTTTTTGTCTGGTCTCACTGCTTCTCTGTTCCTCCTGACGAGCTGCTCCTTATCCCAAATGCTTGTGGTTGGCTGGTTGGTTAATCTTGTCCTGTTTACAGTCCCAGTCTCTGGATTACACAAGTCCTGGGAGATTTTTGTTTCACGCTGGGACAAGGCTTCTTGACTAACCCCTGAGATTGCATTCTGGTCTGTAATGAATATGGAATGGCTAAATTGCTGGTCAAGATAGCTCTAGTCTAGCCCAGCAGCTGGGCGGGTTCCTTGTGCGTGCAGAAATCTGTGAGGTTCTCAGAATTTGGGTTGTTTTGTCAGCTGAGTGCTGTGGCTGCCCTCTGGGTTTACCACCAGTGTTAGCGAGGCAGCAAAGGTACGTGAGGTGCCGTGTTCATTCATTCCTTCTCCTCTGTTTCCAGTTGCTTTCCAAGCCCATTTTTTTCCGACAAAACTCAGAGCGGCGGAGTTTCAAATTGCCAGACATACGGAAACTGAGTCGTGATGGGACTGGGTCACCATCCAAAATCAGCCCTCCCTCAACCCCCAGCAGTCCAGATGACACCTTCTTTTCCTTGGGAGACCCTCAGAATGGCAAGAGGAGAAGGAAGATTCCCAAGGTAAATCTAGGGAAAATTTTTTTTGCTTGGCTTCTTCCAGGCAGGAATATGACTGTGAAACAATGTTTTCTTTAGTTTCCAATGTGGAATCCCTGCAATATAGCTATTGTCTTGGCAGCTCACTGCTGTATAGCCTCCTTTCTATCTGAAGGTGAAAGCTCACAAACATCTCTGCAAGTTTTGAAGAAGGTTTATTTCCATCTGAGGTATCATGATTGTCAGGAGAGATAAAATACTTTTTTTAAAAGCCATTTTAATTTTTGGATGAAAGTTAAAGTTTGTAAGAGGGGGAAGGGAAAAAAAAGAAGTATTTTTGAAAAAGAACACACCCCGTCATATTTCCTTCTTTGCTTGGTGGCTAGGACAGTCAGAAATTGTCTGCGTGTTGTGTTCCCTCCTGACAATCTTTTGTTCTTTGCTAGGTCTGATTCATGCATTGGCTGTTTCTAACTCACGGTAGGGTGTGATTGTAGGTGAACAATGAAAATACTGACACTTGAGTGACATAAAGAGTTGTCTGTAGTCATGAGCATTTTCAGGAGCGATGTTTCCTACTTCATATTTGGATGCAGCATGACTCCGTTTCGATTGTATTTGCTTTCAGATCTAGCAGAAAGTGTATTCAGTCCAAATGAAGTTTGGCAGCAGTCTGCCTATTGAATGTTTCAACAACACAGTTACGAAAACACAGTTGCTTGTCCCAGTCTTTGCAGGACGAACAGAGGCTACCAGGGGTTGTCTGTGGTGATGGTTTCTGAACCCACAGTTCATTCTGACATTTCATTTGAGGGAAAAGGAGTGTGTTTGTGTATCTTCTTTGTTTCTTGGTTGCTAGATCTGTGTTCATGTTGACCTAACTGACTTTTGAATGCCCTCTCTGTGTGCCTCAGCTCTTCAGGAATGAGCCACAGACTATGAATGTCTAGGGTTTTGTTTCCCAGTGTGCCTACATAATCTGTGCACACACATGAGCTCTGTCAGCATGTTCACACATACTTTTATGTCAGCTGAAGTGAAGATTACAAGTATATATTTGCCAAGCAGCGCCACTGAGCAGTCCTGTGGAGCAAGCTCAGAACTGAGATTTACTGTGTCGGTGGCAAGATCAGCCTGAGATTTAAGCTGGGTGGCAGCTGCACTTCCACATTAGAGCATCCTGCCTCTCAAATATCTGGATTCAGAATTCCCCAACCAAGTGTGTGGTGGGCCCCTATCTTACCTTGATCTCTGGGAACCCTTGTATACATGTCCCAGACTTTTTGGAATACATCTTAATGCTGTGGCTGTTTCCAGCCACTCCTGCCTGTGACCTTGACAAGGAGGCAGCTCTGCTCGAGAAAGCTTGGGGAAGTCTGGCACGGCCCCTCTGCAGTTCCACTCCCCGTCAGGGATTGAGAGGGAGACCAGAGGCACTGAATGAGCCACTAAGCCCAGCATTGCCCAACACTGAAATGTCCTCTCTCTTGGTCAGGTGTGAGGCCAGCGATTCAAGGATTGTCAAAGAAAACCACTTCAGCATCATTGACTCACACCCATCTCAAATTCTTCAGGATTCCTTATATGATGCATGGTACAAAGGATTTTCCAGCACATCCCACAACAAATGTTAAAGCAATAAAGACATTAAAGTTTGGTGTTGTCCTCCAGCCAGTTTTCTGCTTTCAAACCTGCAGATGAGGGCAGGTTCCCAGGGGACCCTCTGGTGCTCCCTGAAGCATGGACCACAGTATGTGGTGGGCACTGTTGAGCTCGTATGGCCACGTAGTGTGGAAATGAGGGCCTGACCTTTCATCAGGGCTTATTACCTTGGGCTCCTGCCATGGCAGCATGATGGTACTGTTTCTGTACCACAGTGAGTGTGGCTGTTGGCAGTGCAGGTCCTGGTTGCTGTGCAAGGTAGATGCTGGCAATTGTCGGTTCTGTGCCATCAAATGAAGAGATTCAGTATGGCCAGGGTTGGGAAAAAGCACTACATGAAACTCTAACTTTCTTTCTTTCCTGGAGAGGAAAATAACCTTGTTTGTTTGTTTGTGTGTTTGCTGAGCAGCTTGTGTTGAAAATCAATGCCATTTATGAGGCACGAAGGGGAAAGAAACGTGTCAAGAGACTGTCACAGTCTACAGAGAGCAATTCAGGGAAAGGTAAAGGAACTTTGCATCATAACATCTAAGAGTTTTTGAGTGCTTGTCTTAACATTTAGGCTGGCTTAGTGATTTATGTGACATTTTCTAATGGTTCTTCTTGTCCAGGGTGAGAGTGATTTGGGGCTTCCACCCTTTCTTTTGGGAAGATAAAGGCTGTTCCTCTGCTGAAAAGACCTTCATTAAAACAGAACTTTTTTTATTTTCTTGCTTCGTTTTCATTCCATGGTTTTACATGATAACCTTATAGGTTGCACCAAAAATGTACCCCTTCTTTGATATTTATTTCTGGAACAGGGTGGAAGCTTTGGAGAGGAATATTATATTCAAAGACACTGATTTGTTGAGATGAAAATATTTAGCAGGGACATGTGACTTTAGGGAGCTGTCCAGTGGAAGATAGATTTTGAAACACTCCTGGTTCCTTCAGCATTCAAAGAAACAAACAACCTCAGCTGGGAATCAGGGTTTCTAGACATGACCATAGAACCGTCTCCATCATAGCAAGATGGAGACTTTCAGCCTCCCACTGTCAATTAACAACTTGCCAGAAGTGTAAAGCTTAAAATTATGTCTTTCCAACACAGTATTTTTTTTCCAGAACACCCTCATTTCCAGCAAAAAGGTGCCCACCAGCTCTGTCTATTTCCCACAATTGTTGCTGTTTATCCTATTTTATATAGGATATACATCCACAGGTTGGATGAGTGTGTTTATATGAACCTTCAGGGGAAGCAGCCCACACTCGTCTCTACATTTTATATCCCTCTCTGAGGCATCTAAGGCATCACTGAAAGAAACAGGCTATTGGACCAGACAGACCTTGAGTCTGATTCAGTCTGACAGTTGTTTTTTGTTTGTTTGCTTCCTTTTTTCCCCTTGTCCCACAAACAACTGCATAGTAATCAGTATTTTGCCTTGGTGTAGTGCTTACACAGACTTTGTTAAAATACCGCTCTTGCGTTCTACTCTTTATGCAACTCTTCTGGTTGTGCAAAGTTGATTTTGTTGTTTGGGTTGGGTTTTTTTATTATTATTCTCTGAATGAATGGGAAGATACCATGGTTGGTAAGCTGGGCGTGGGCGTGCGCTCCCTTGATAGGAACAAGGCTCTTGGAATTTGTACCGTCTACCCCCTGAAGTTGCCAGGCCTGCCTTTCTCATACCAATGATAAGAAACACAGTTATCATTAGGCTTTAATTAATCTTCCTCTTTCTTTTTTTCTAGTCACAGATGAAAACAGTGAATCAGACAGTGATACTGAAGAGAAGCTGAAAGGTAAGGGAAATGTATGAAGAGAGCAAATGGCTCCTCAGAAACTCTGCTCTGAGATCCTTCGTCAAGCTTTCTCCTCTGTGTTCTGTCTTTGGAGAAGGAGCTTGTTTCCACTCAGAACACTGGGAGAAAACAAAGATCTCAGTACAATCCATTGGTAGAGGACTGTAGGAATCCAGAACAAACATCTGTTCAAATTCCCATCAAAGGTCTTTGCATTGACTTTCCTGGGAGATGGCTTGGATACTGGAAGTACAGTCAGATTTTTCTAAGTACACAACCACAATTGTGTGACCAGGCTGACAAAAATAGAATTGTGTGGGACAGAGTGTTCAGAAACCCCACTACACCTTTACTAAGGGAGAAAAACCACTAGCCAGACAGGCCAGCTAGGAAAACAGAATTGCACTGTACGATTTATTGGTGGTTAAACTCTTCTGCATTGGCTGAGTTGGGATAAAGTGCTGCATTGCTTACTTCACTCCAGTAGAACTGTATGGTATACTGGTCTCCATAATACTCTTCTGAAACATTCTTGTGCTGGTAATTAGGCCTGTGACATGCTGGTGGCATTACAGTCTTTGGGGAATTTATATCTCAAATTCGGAGTCCTGGCGGACTTAGAATGCAAGATGGAAACTCCCTCAGATTCCAGAGTTTCATGACTCACATGCACACCTCATCTGGGTAGCAGGTCAGTTTCCAAGCTGAAAAGACAGGTGGAAGCAGGAGTTCCCACTCTGTGTCAACCACAGTGCATTGTGCTTAGACATGTTCATCCTTACCCTCTTTCAGGTTTTTAGAACAGAAAACCTCAGACTGAGTTTCCTCTTGTGAGTGCAGCTTCCTACACAAGAACTACTGTACACTCTTGCTCTCCTCTGCATTGGGAAATCTTTTATCTGTACTGCTGTGTTAACAAGGTCAAGCTGGAAAATGTTGCCACTGCCTACCTTTTGACAGGTTCTCAGGCTAGGCTGGAAACAGGGAGAGAAGGTTTGCACCCAGATTGCACAGAAATAACATTCAACTCTCTCGAAACATGATGTTGTGAAATATAGTCCATATTCAGATGTAGCTGAGAAAGGCAGTGTAGATGTGGCCAGGAAGACTCAAGCTCATGTCTGCTACTGGTTGCCATAGTGAATCGTGCATAATCCCATGTTTCTCTGTAATGTCTGTATTACTGCAGCTAGGAACTGCCTATAGAGAGGATGCTGGAGATCACTTCAGGTCACCTCCTATCCAACAGCACTGGACTCTCAACAACATCCAGATCCATACCCGGATCTGAATGACTGTACAAGCCTACATAAGTGTGAACAGGAGGTCTGGCACTTGCTGCTTGCCCTAGCTACATCTCTATTTTGCTTTATGCCTTGTTGAACTGTTTTTTAAATAGGAAAGTGGGTTGGTTTTGCAAGCCCATTTTTTCTGGGGCTTTGGATTTTGTGTGTTTTACTTCACAAACCAAACACACAAGCCAGTTACCTCTGCTTAGCAAGTCACTGTACAGCATCTGAGACACAGTAAATCATCAGACTGCATCTTAGAGCTGTAAGTGCTGACCCTTGGGAAGGAGAAATGTTCAAAGACAGACTCTGCCATGATGACAGCAGAACAATCCTGGTATCTATAGTGAGTTGCGCAGAATATGAAGAGATTGAGCAAGCTTTTCAGAACTGCTCAGCATTGCTGTGACATTGCTCCTTTTGAAGTCCCTGGTGAAAGAGAAACCACTTCTGAAAACTTCTAAAGAATCACAGCCTTAGAGCAAACAGCATAATAGGTGATGAGAGAAAGGAGTCTAAACCATCTTCGTAGGGCTTTAAGTATCCAGGGTTTATAAAACTCTGGTTTAAGAGGCACCTCAAGATTGCTTTAAATTATATTGTCTGGAATAATCTGCTAGTGACACAACTTTACCGGACAAAAGGTCAAGTGTCTGTCCTAAAGTATGTACCATCTCTCAGGAAGCCTTGTCTCCCAAGCAGACATCTTATGTATTTGGAGTTCCTACAGTATCTGTGGTTGTTGTTTCTGTCAAAACATTGCATTGCCACCCACATTTGCAGAAAGCAGTTATGAGGATGTGTTGTAGTCTCTGCTTGTAGTTAATTCTTTCTTGCTTTTGTAGTAGGGATAAGGGAGACATCATGGAGATTTAATTTGGATTGCAACTATAAAACAAAGCAGGGGGGTGGTCTTAGGGAATCTCATCTGGTCTCTTCTCAGCAGGCAGCTTTTCATTACTTTCCATGCCGGAATGTTTATTGTCCCACAGCTCATATGTGTTGCAGTTACAGCTTGCTTGGCAGTTTTTCTTGTTTTCCCATTGTCTTGGGTGAACTTGTAGAAACATCATCCCGAGCAATTCGTTTGAGGCACAGGAAGGACTGGCATGAGCCAGCCTTTTTGATTTGCACCTCTTTTCACAATTTTTGTTGTTGTTGGCCTTAAGTCCAGCCTGTGGTACTGAAGCTGGGAGTCCCCAGTGTTAATCAGCCAGTGGAGCCCTAGCCTGACCCAAGTGATGGTCTTGTAAAACCATGGGGATCACTACTCAGAGCCTCCTTGGAGCAAAGGTGATCAGTTACCTAACTGTGCTAGCTTTGAAAGATGCATAAATGAATGCTAGGGTGAATGCCCAGACATTGTCTGTTAGACCATGTCCCATATGAATCTTAGTTTGAGTTGTCTTCAGCTATAAAATCTATCCATGGAATCCCTCTGCTGCTCTTCAGGGTGATTAGCTTCTGTCTCTGTCAGTATTTACAGAGCACCTTCCAAATGGTTCCCACCTCTTACTCAGCCACTGACAAAGTAAATGCAATGTGAGGTGGTTTCGAGTTTATTTGTAAGTCTCTGCTGAGCACTGTTGGTGTCTGTGCAAGGAGTTAGGCCAAGTCACCATCTCTAATCTTTCTCTTTGTAGCTCACAGCCAGCGCCTGGTGCATGTGAAATCTCGTCTGAAGCAAACCCCGCGGTACCAAACCTTGGAACGAGACTTGATTGAATATCAAGAGAGGCAGCTGTTCGAGTACTTTGTCGTGGTGTCACTGCACAAGAAGCAGGCTGGGGCTGCCTACGTCCCTGAGGTTACCCAACAGTTCCCGTTGAAGGTGCGGTGCCTGTCGGGAAGGTCTGGCTGAGGTGTCTCGGATTGTATGGTGCACTTACACAGCTGGAGAAGTCACGGCTTCTCTCTTGACCGAATGTTATATCGGTAACCCCTCTGTTGTGTCAGACTGAAGATAGAGGGGCTGCTGTCACCCCTCAAGAATTGTCGTGGTATTCACCACCACTGAAAGAACAGCTGATTTAGATCTTTTGCTGCCCTTGGTTACAACTATTATGTAGCTATTCCTTCTCCCCCATTTCTCTTTAAAGAGAACTGATCCATGGGAGAAGATGTGTTCTTAAAGGGAAGGCAGAGCTTTCACTAGTAGTCTAGCTCAAAGTGGGGAGCGAGGGGTGGGAGAAACACAAAGCCAGTCTGACAGTGTGTTTGTAAGTGGGATTTACAGAGCTCCCCTCAGACTTCGGTTCTCTTGCCGCTTGCTAGAAGATGTGTCCCAGGTTAGAGGCACAATATAACAGGGGCAGGTGCTGCAGATGCCTGGTGGAATCGAGGGCACAGAGTTACTTTAAGATATCTAAAGATTAGGTGAGCTAGAATCACAGAAATTTTAATATCTTCCAGGCAGAAGCTTAGCCTCTGTCATCACCTCTTCATTTGTCACAGGAAAAATATTTGAAGTCATTCCATCCCCACATGACTAATTGGAAACATTCCTCCTCTCTGTTCTGCTAGCTTGAGCGCTCGTTCAAATTCATGCGTGAGGCAGAAGATCAGTTGAAAGCTATTCCCCAGTTTTGCTTCCCTGATGCAAAGGACTGGGCCCCCATCCATCAGTTTGCCAGGTCAGTACGGTACTTTGTATCCTGATTCAAGAGAAACAGATTTATATATCAAGCTAATTAAGTGTGAGAACTATTATGGTAGAACATCGGGCAGAGCCCTGAGAGGAATGTATTGGAAATGCATAAATATTAGGAGTGCATTGTGTTTGTGTGTCAGAGACTTTGAATGTGTGTGATGGGTATCTTGTCATCCTGGTTCCTCTTTCTGCAGTGAGACGTTCTCATTTGTCCTGACGGGGGAAGATGGAAGCAGGCGATTTGGATACTGTAGGAGGCTGCTGGTAACTTTCCCTGTTTTTTGCTTTTCCTAGAGATGCAGCCTTCTGTGGGGTTGGTGTTACTGGTTCTGAAAAGTGGAAAGCTGCTGCTCTTCCCTTGCAGTGTGGAAAGAGTGAGCAGTAGCAGAGTAGCTTTGCTCTCTGCTCAGTGCTCAAGTCCCTTCTCTTGAGTACCATCCTTCACTGCCACCATTGCTCTTTGTTCCTTTTCCTTACCATGGACTAAGATGAACATAGGGCTTATCTCCCTTAGGTTTAGATAGCTACTGAACAGTTGCCTAAACCTGTGCTGGTCCTGCAGGCTCAGAGTTATCTCTGAGAGCAGACTGGCCTGCCCTAGTCATTTGACTTAGGAGAACTTGGATCATACTGTGGATGTGCCTGTTTCTTCCTGCTGTTTCTAGCATACCAGAGTTTGAACAAGACTTAAGGTATTGTCAGCAGCAGTAAGCTGTCATTTGTCTGCCAGTTTCTGAACAAGCCAGCGAGCTGCAGAATGAAGAGACTGGTCACTCTATCTTTGCAGTAGCTGTAACTCTGACATCTTCTTGGTATTTTTTGTGTGTGTGTTTGTGTTTGTCTTGAAAGCCCAGTGGAAAAGGAAAACGTCTCCCAGAAGTTTACTGCATTGTGAGTCGCCTTGGATGCTTCAATCTCTTCTCTAAGGTGAGGGGGGGAAAGAGAGAACTTGCGCTGTAGGCCCAGAGGGACTTGAAAATGAAGTCAGCACCAGAAGAATGGGGATCAGGGAAGCTGGTGGCTGAAGAAGGGGCCTGAAATGGTGTTGACAAGACAACCACATGCTAATTCCAGAAGATAGTAAAAACACGGTTAAAAGGCAACCTAGATTGTCACCTGTTGCCTTTTTCCTTCAGCGTTCCTACCAGAACACAAGCACTGAGATATTAAAAGATGGAGTCCTGACTCCAAGGGTGATGAGGAGTTAGCAAATTGCACTCTTTCCAGTGGCCTCACTGGAGATGGGTTTCTCTTGCTGAAGGAATTTAAGAGTCTTCAGTTGCACCTTTTACCTTCTTCCTTATGGTTCAAGGCTATATATCAATGCTGGGTTAAGGAGAGAGCATAGTTGCTGGTGTCTTTCATTCCTGATTTAACCTTACTCCTCCTAATTTGTGTTGTTTTGTGTCTTCATGCCTCTATTGCAGATCTTGGATGAGGTTGAGAAGAGACGGGGCATTTCCCCAGCCTTGGTGCAGCCTCTCATGAGAAGTGTCATGGAAGCACCTTTTCCAGCTTTGGGCCGGACAATTACTATCAAAAACTTCTTGCCAGGCTCAGGAACAGAGGTAAAGATACCACTTTAGAGGGTGAAAGACTTAGGCCAGCAAATGGTGCAGGACTGGTGACTGGAATTTTGGACTGTGATATAGCACTGGGGATCTTCAAGGATTGAATGTCTGGCAGCTGTTGGGCACAGGAAGCTAAGGAGTAAAATAAGGGACCTGGAGGGGCTGTCACGGAGACTTTTCCAGTGACAATCGAAAAGGAAATCTTATGGTAAAGATGAAGTTGAGGACACATTAGCTGTGCTAATATGGCAGAATGAAAGGGGGCATTGACCTTGAGACCAAGTGACACAGACTGATGGACCTCATGCTGTGTAGCACGTGACCTTGGATCTGCTCGAGGTCCCCCACACAACTTCCTGAAGACAGAATTCATAGCACATGCTCCAGCATCCTTAATATGTAACCCCTGTTCATGTGGGACTGGCATACTGGAGAAAAATTGCCTGAAACTGCACAAGGGCAACATTGCAGCCTTTCAGAATGGCATTCCTACAGCATGGAGGTGAGGGTACGTGTTGCATCTTCCACAGCGGGATGCAAGGGCACAACAGGAGGGTTTTAAGAGTGCAGAGCTTTTGGGACTAGCACTGAAGGACTGCGGGAGGGTGGAGGGAGCCAAACTGAACATAGTCTTGTTCAGCATAGTATACCTTGAATGTGAGAGAGAGAAAAGGGAGGGAGTTGATAGTGATTGTGTCTGAGGGCTTTCAGCATAGCACTGCATGATGACATTCTCCTGTGTGAGAATGTTTTGGCTGTTTTGTTTCTAGGATCTGTCATGTTCATTAATTATCTAGTTGATGGCTTAAGCCCCACATTTACACAATGGGTAGATGCCAGCCTTGGGATGGGTCGCAGGCACTTCAGAGAGTAAGGGATTAAAATGCAAAAAGACCTTGCTGAATTCAAGGTTTGGTCTGAAATTCAATACGGACAAGAGCAAAATGCTGGGAAGAAGAAATGAGTAGTCTGACACAACATGGAAGTAATTTGAGTGAGCAACAGTGCTTCAGGTAGTATAGTGGGCCATAAAGTGAGCAGAACTAACAGGACGGTATTACTTGTGGGAGAAAGTGAAGGGATGAATAATGTTAAAAAGCAATTTTTTTTTTGCTTTCCAGCATTAGTGGAAATTTATTTATAATATCATTTTCCAAAAAATGCAAACACTAGGAATAATCCCCAGAAGACTAACTCCACTTAGTAGGTGATACAGAAAATAGGAGCAAAGCTTGAGAAAATTGTTTGCTTAATAGAGATAACAAAGAACAAAAGAGAACACTTAACAGTAAGCTTCCAGTATACAAGAAGTTCCCTACAGAGAGGAAGATAGCCAATTGTTTTGAGCGTATACTAAGAGCAAGACAACAAGTAGTCCAGGTAATTTGCCAGTGAGATGTTTCAGCTGCAGGCTTGCTGTTGGTCAAGGTAGTTCAGAACTAGCCTAATTTTCTTGTGGGATTTATAAACTGTCTGATGTTGGAGACTTTCAAGAACCATTTAGATAAGCATCTGTCTAAGATAAGGAGTATGAGGTGCTAAGGTGCTGTGGCAGGAATTATTTAAGTAGATATAAACAAAGGAAAATGCCCACAGGCTGCTCTTTTCTGTAACTGTTATAAAAAAATTATTAGGTTAGGCATCCAGATTCTTGCAGTAAAAATAAATAAATAAATCATAACTGTAGAAAAGAGAGCGCAGATTTGAAAGGCTCCGTGCCATTCTGCTGCTTGAATGCCAGACAGGCTGGAAACCACTCCTAGCTGGACACAAACCAGTTTTCCTTCTTAGGAAGAGCTTCCTGTCCTCAACCCAGCTGGGTGAACTTGCAGTTGGTCTCATGCTGTGCCCGCTGGAGGGGACTCTGGATCATCTTCATCTGGCAGAAGGGTTTGTGGGAGGTTTTTGGAAAGACTGTGTTTGAGGGCTTAACGCTGTGTGGTGGTTGCCAGCGCAGGCTTCTTAGCCATGAAAATACCTGTTGGGTCCTTGCTTGCCACAGCGTGGGTGAGCAGCAGGAGCTGACCTGTGGTCTCTTTGTCTCCAACAGGTCATTGAGCTGCGGCGGCCTCTTGACTCCAGGCTTGAGCATGTTGATTTTGAGTCCTTGTTCACATCCCTCAGCGTGCGGCACCTGAGCAGAGTCTTTGCCTCCCTGCTGCTGGAAAGGAGGGTGATCTTTATCGCAGACAAGCTCAGGTACCCTCTTACGTTTCCTTAAACAAAATGCTGCCAAGGAAGGGAGGCTGAATAGACTGCAGTGACTCACCTCTGCTTTGTTCTTTTTTTTCTTTCTCTTTTCCAACTTCATAGCTGATGCGAGTAGTACTGTACTTCCAGGGAGCTGGGAGCTCAAGCCATGTACCATAGTTTTGCTTTGCAGCTTGCAAAAAGCTTGCTGCTTCTCACCCCAAGGAGTGCCAAAATTCCCTTTCCTCCAGATGGTTTCAGAGCAGATCCCCAGTGCTAAGGAAGCAAAACACCTCCTTTTGGTCCGTGATGCTGCAGTGTTCCCCACTGAGCTGTGCTGGAGTTTCCAGGGATGAAGCCTCGGGCAGATATCACTGTCCCTTCAGGGCTGTTCTCTGATGTCATAAAATCTTAAATCAGCTTGTCGTTTAATACTGGTTTCTAAAAACTTTTTTTCTTGGGGGGGGGTGGGGGTGTGGAGTGAAAGTAAAGGGTGCAGTGAGAGGGAATGAGACAGATGACTCCCTCCTTCTATTTTGAATCTGCTCAGTTTGCTTTTTAAAAACTTTATTTTGTTTGCTCTCTTAAATTATGAAAATGGGCCCAGATTTCTTTAAGATCTTGTACAGCTGGTGGCTGGCAGCTCTCCAGCCCTTGAAGCACTTGAGGATTCAAGGAGGAGAGTTCACCAGGGCTGGGGAAAGAAAAGCTGCCTGGATGAGTAATGACACTTAGGAGCATGCTCAGGTTTCAGGAGTGTACAATGCCCCTGAGCTGTCTGTTTTCACAACTTCCAGGCAGCAGGCTGCAGCTCTGGGCCTGAGCGCTGGGGCAAAGAATGGGGAGGCCCCTTCTACAGCAAAATGAAGGGAAAAATTCATCCTGCAGGGATCTGAGGCTCTCTGTGGGTAGAGCTCAGGCAGTCTCATCACAGGCATAGGAAAGCTGGAGAGAGGGAAGTTGTAGCATCCAGGCAGCCCTGGCTGCTTGCAGTTTTTGGCAGCTGCCTTGAGTCAGAGAAGGGAAGATTTGCCTCTATAAAAATCAGTGATACATGAGATGTGTAGATATTTAGTATTCACACATTTCATGCAGAGCATTCGGACTTGCATTGAAAATGAGATAATTCATCCAAACATTGTATTTCTGCATAGCATATATGATTTAGGTGGTAATTTGTGATGACAGACTTTGTTTTCAAAGGTTTTCCTCCTCCTCCTTTGTAGGATAAATTTCACATTCTGAGAAAATCTGTTAAGGACACAGGTGACACTGTAATCTCTACAAGAGGGCTGGGTGGTAAGAATAAATGGTAGGGAACTTTTTTTGTTTGGGTTTTTTTGCTTTGTTTCATTTTAAAGTGTCACTTCAGAATGAATCTTTGTTTACCAGATATTTGCCTGTCATCTTTCCTTTCCCTGTATCTCTTGTCAGTCTATCTAGGGTCCTTAGGAATGAGTCCAGCCACCCAGGCCTATGGAAGAGAATGGGAGAGAGCTATAGAATCATAGTTTCTAGAATCTCTAAATATACCAGAAACAGATTTCTTCTTTGAAAAAAGAATTGTCATGTTTTGAAGATTCAGAATATGTTAGGCCACAGGGCTCAGATTCAAATATTTACCGTAGATTTGCCAGCTCTCTACAAGACTTGTAATATTTGATGTTTCTGAGAAAACCTTGCTCTGAGCAATTTCAGGCAAATATGAAGTTTTCTGGCTCTCATTTTTGTGGAGAAAAAACTTGAAAATTATCCCAAAGCACCGTAAAGGTTTAAAAAAAGCAGAAAGCAAAGAATATAACCCTCAAAATTAAGTAAAATATTGTATTTTAATCTAGTTCATTGACTTGAGTGCACTGAATTGGTGAGCCTTTCGTAAGTTAAACAGTGTCTTCTACTTGTTGGTGGAAATTCCATGTTTTGAAAGCTGATGGTATTGTCAGTACAAGATCTTCTGTCCAGATGACACTTTTCCTGGGACAGGAACAAGTTGAACTCAATGAATATTAAGTAGTATTTACTTGAGGGGTGAAAAATGCCTATTTCAGAGGAAAGGAGAGCAACACTTCTTGGCAATAGCTTAAGAAAAAAACCCCAAAATGATAAAAGCAGCTGTTGGAAATTGCTCAGAAGTTAGGAATGCTAGAAATAATCCATCTGAGGTGGATTAACAGGGAGAGTGCAGGTGACATGGTGAAAGATGAATAATAAATCACATTTATCGTTCATCTTTGCAATTCTTCATGCAGGCACTATCAATAACTACCTTTGTGTGTGTAAAGGTGTGTCGGGGTGTGAGTGACAGAGAAAATCACTTTATGCAGTTCATTTACATCTTTTAATTGCTATAAAATCAGTCTGTGGGAAAAGAAAGCTGAAAGGTCTCTTGCCAAGTACTGTGTGAACTGTGAAATGTTTTCAAGCTGAGCCAAAAAATGCATCTAACAAGTGTACAGCAAGTGAAATGCTTTGTCTTTTCCATCTTTAGAATGAACATTGAGTGTTTTTTAAAGACCTGTCAATCCCAAGCTTGGCAGCGGAAAAGGAAAGAATTTGGTTTATTAGTTTTTGGGTGGGTTTTTCCCCCCCCCCCCCATCTATCACTATGGAAACTGGAGTATACATCACCTCACAACCCAGGAAAATGACTTTGTTAAAACTATGTTGCTCTATGCAGTCTTCTCTAGCTTTTATTCACTCCTGCCCCCTAAGCTTTAGTCCAGGGGTGGTGGAGGCCATGGCACAGGGCAGGCACTGCAACACCAGAGCTGCTTTTGTTTCCAAGGGACACTGCCTGGCACACAGTTCGAGGCACTGTAGAACAACCTTTTAGAAGACATCCTCCAGATAGAAGTGGTTGGCTTTCAGAAAATACCTAGAGCTGGGCATTTTACTGGCTTGGGGGGGAGGGGTATGTATTAGATTCAGAGGGCTTTTTAAATTGGGAAAACTTACACAGGCTTGAAATCAAGGCACCCTTTTCCAGATCGCCTTAAAAGCCTGTTGTGGATCTGACCAACTTGAGCAATTGCCTCTGTCCCTGCCAGAAACCACAGCTGTGTCAACAACACAAAAGCGGTCATTGTTATCAAAGGCAGATCTGAAAGAAATAGAGTAGACACTTTAAATGTGGTCATCCTCAGTAAACGATAATTAATCACTGAAAAGAAGCTTTTTCCATGCGCTAGAAAAAAACATCTGTCACTGTGAATCCCAGCCTCCCAGGTTTCTCCTTTTCGCATTGTGGTTAGGGGGAAGAAGAAACCCAAAGATCGAGTTTGGATGTCACATAATAGCGTGGTGTCTTCAGAGCAGCTTAACACTCTCTTCTTCACCTGCACTAACCTGCATCGGAGGGAGGCAGTGACTGTCCCCACAGCACAGCCAGTGCAACTTGGCTTCCTCCTGCTGGGATTTGCAGCAGTGCTGCACAAAGTCACAGGGCAATGTTTGGAAGCTCCTGCGCCTGTTAAATGTCGTAAACCAGCTCTCTGATCCATCCTAAGTGAATCCAGATGTGACACAGTGTCAGAAATCTGAAGGTGTTTGTAAAATGAATCCTACTGTAGCAGAGCTTATAAGAAAGAAAAGGTAAAACGGCTTCGTCAGACCATCTGAAATTGCCAAATGCCAGCGTGTTTTCAGCAGTTTGGTTAGTGCAGGGAGCAGAGGGCTCCCTGCCATTAAACTCCACAAAACTGATTGGTTCAATAGTGGTTTTTAAAAATCATGAAGTGTCCGAAACCCAAAGAGGGATTCAGGTGGGGGTGCTTTTTAGCATAGGTGCTTGCCTTTGGAACAGAAAGCTGGAAACCCCCTAGTCAATCTTAAGTTTGGGACAAAAGCAACCAAACTGAGCAGCCAGTATCCTTCCTTAGAAGCTCTTTCAAGTTGTTGAGATGTCTTTTTAGAGCACATCAGGCTAGTCTTGGAGCAGGTTTTCCTGGGAGGGAAGCAGAGTTTCTATGTAGTTGTAGCTGCTTGCTCAGTTTCTGTATTGGCCACCTATATTCAAGGTGGCTACCAAGAAGCAGCAGCTTCCTGAGGTGCTGTGTGGTAGGTTTTTGCGTAGGCTGTTGTGTGGTAGGAAGGCCTTGTTGTTCAAGGAAATAAATGTCACAGATCGCTGCAGTCTTATTATTCTGACCAAGGGAGTGCTCATCCAGAGATCCGTATGCCAGTCTCTATCCAAATCAGCCCTCTGTGGACGGATCTGACGCGGTTCTTTGTGTACATCGATATTTTTTAGACTCTATACTAATGACATCCCAGTCTGTTCTGCACGCTCCTGTGGAAGTCACCTCAGTCATGTTCCCTACAGGAGGCTGAAGGAACCCATGAAAATTCGCTCAGGGTCTTAAAAGTGTACTTTTAAAGACCTTCAGTGTTTTAAGGATTACCGTTGAAACCAAAAGCCTTAAAAAGTGGTGTCTGTGTCCCACTTAACAACTGGCATTGAACTTGTGTGGCCTGAAGGTAGCGCACAGCGCTCCCCAGAGCACACTGCAATCACATTGGGTAGCTGTCTTCATTCCTGGTGGCATCTGGAGTGCACCGAGGAAAACACAGCACCCTAGGTCAGTATTATTCTAGTGGCAGCAGTTGCCATCATGGTTATGGTGCATGAGTCCTGGGACATCAGGATTTCAGTCTGGACGTTGGCTGTAGCTATGCAAAGGCGTTGGCTGCTTCTTTGGCCCTCCTCAAAGGATCTGGCCAACACTGAAAGCAGTGAATGCTTTCGGTTAATGCTTTGAAAGAGCGTTAAACTGTTCTGGTTGTGTCGTGCACATCAACCATGGTTGATTCTGTGCACATCTCATAGAAAGAGGCATCCAGCTTGAGCAGTGCCCAGAACTTCAGTGGCCATGTTCACCTTCTGCATAGATGGGTACCTGCTGTGTAACGACTGTGGTGTAGTTTGGGCAGCCTTCCCCACCACTGCTGGCTGAAGAGCACACGGTCACACAGATGGCATAAAAGAAATTTATCATGCTGGATTCTTTTGCAAGGCTTAGTAGCCGTGGTGTGAACCAGCAGTCCCGTGGTGCTTGTTGCAGTGCTGTATGCGAGAGAAGAATGGAGCTTAGGCTTGAGTAATTCTAGAGGATCAAGGTTCTGCTGAGCTTGTGGTAAACTGCAGCTCCCCAAGGCTATCTGCGGAGCAAGTCTGCCTGAATCATGTGTGGAACAATCGCCTCAATGTTACCTCTGTGTGCATCTCTGAACGGCTCTGCCTTCAAAGGAGGCTCTCACACCTCAACCCTCAACCCCATCGGAATTGTTCCCTGAAAATGTCTTCCCCAGTGAGAAATGTTTCAGAGCGGAGACCGTTGGGATTAATCCTGGAGGCGATGAGGCCTTCACAGATGGAAGGGCGGAAGGGGAAGCTATCTTTACTTCCCCCTGCCTGGTGCATACCATTTCAGACTTGCATAGCTTGGTGTAAGTCACAGTCAGACTGTGACTTCCACTAGCTGGACCTCAGCCATCTTTCCTCCCACTTAATCTCTCACGTACCATGTGTACTCTCTGGGACTTGAGAGCAGGTTTGAGGGAAGAACAAGCCACCATAAATATAATAGGAGACAGCATGCTGTAATATCTCACCCTGCCATAAATAACCGTGTACTTCAGCTGCTGACTGTTCTCTGTGGAGCTACCTGGAATCACAGAGATCTTTTCCATTGGTTTTCAAGTGCTGCCTGTAAAGTCAGATCCCACCTTTAGGCAGGAAAGTTTGATGTGCCTTCAGGATTGAGGATTTGCGACAAAGGTGAAACTTCCAACATTTCCACATTCAACCTCCCCTCAAAGAAGAGGAAAAGGTGGTGGGCTAAGAGTAATGCCACAGTGATACACACAAGTACTGAAAGGAGGAGTTCTCTCAGCTTTCACCATGCTGCTGCTGTTATTATGGGGACTGTTATCGATCAGAAGTGGAAAATGGGCTCTGCAGAGGGAGGGGAAGAGAGTCCCCCACTTTTGCCTCTGCTAACATGGCCTGACACGTATGGGTGTATGAGTAGCACAGCCTTGAAAGAGGCAGTTTTTAGAAGATCTCATTAACTTAGAGTGCACTTCTGAGGTGGCACAGTCACTGTTGTTGCAGTTCCTTTCAAGATTGCGTTGTATGAAAGATGCAGGAAAAAAAATTCTACTCTGATATTGTTCCCACACTTTTTTTTCTGGTTGGGTTGGGTTTGTGTTTTTTTGTTTGGTTGTTTGTTGGGTTTTTTTGGTAAACATTCCTGTTTTTTACTAGCTCATTATTTTAATTTTCTTTCAAATTTATGATCTACCTCTCATGTGTGGCAGACACAGCAAGGCATGGGCTTGCTGATGAGGGCAGACACAGCTTGCGAGCAGCAACAGAAGGAATGAATGTGGAGAAGGGAGGGGGATACTCTTAAGACCTTCCTGAATAAGGCTGTGGAACTGATGGGGTTTTTCCCATTTAAAGGCGTGAAGCTATCAGTCTGTGACACAGCCTTTGAAGGGTCCTCCTCTGTTTATCGAGTATCCCCTTAAGAACAGACAAGCCTCTGGGAGGGCAGGGAGAGGAAACTGTCCCCCTCTTGTAAGAGACTTTCTCGGCACCCATGTCCCAGACATCCTTCCCAAGAACCCATTCCCTACCTGTTGCAGTCCTAGATAAACTGCTCACTTTAAGCAGATTCCAACCTCTCCCTTGGGATTTACTTGTCTCCCACAAGAGTCATGTGTTTAATCGTGTTTACCGCCTGATTACTTCATGCAGTCACATTGATGTCCCAGCAACAACAATTGAACTAACTGAACTTATCTGATGAAAGGCAGCCAGCTGTAGCCCAGCCACACCATTCTGCTCAGCGTGTGTTAGCATTACTGCAGCACAGGGATTCAGATCCACCAGACCTAACTGGAGGAAGTGGGGGAGGGAAAACAGGGTTTTCAGAGCGAGCTCAAGTCCACACCCGTCACCCCCCTTCTCTCTCAAGTCAGCAATAAACTGCCAGATCGGGGTTGCTGAGTGTAAATTCCCCCGTGGAGGTTTAACAGGAGCCAGCTGGGCATCCTTCCTTGGCGACATGACTCTTCCTGGCTGCACCAGCCTCCCTCCCCTCCTCCAGACTTTTGAGACCTGGATGCTAGTAAAACAGAATGACGTTATATACAAAGTTTATAGTGGTGAACCTTCCCCCTTCCTTGATGCATACAAGTGCTTCCAGACCCAGAATGGATGAGTAACTGGTGCCCTGCTGTGAGCTCTGCTGTGTCTGACTGCAGGCCCTGTCTGTCTCCTGCCAGAGAACTGATGGGGTTTCTGGATGAACCCTCTTGGAAGCTGTCAGCAAAGGCACTTACAGCCGAGCTGCTGGTGGCAGTTGAAGGGGGAAGAGGGAAGGCTGTGGTCTTAGGACCCACAGGCAGCTTCCTGCAGCAGCTGGCCACATGCTCCTCTCCTGGGATTTCACTCTCCTGTGGTTCTGAGTAGCCCAGGCAGGCTCCAAAGGCTGTGGGGTACCCAGATAGCCTTTGGCTGGAGAACACTGCCTTCCTCCTTCCATAGTGCTCTGGCATGGCTGCTAGGAGCTGTCGGTATGATTGAGACCAATGGAAAAACATGCCACTGGCATGTGATTCCTCCTGCTAAGGGTTGCCCGAAGGCACAGGCAGTAAGCCAAGAGGCAGGAGTGGACTGTGGCTGGAAAACAACCTGCAAGGACACCTGGGAACCTTGTGGCTGCTCTTTGTGCCCAGGGGTTCCAAGCAGGCCATCCAGCTGCACTGACAAGGCCAAGAGTATGACGAGAAGGTGAGTGGGCCATGGTGCAGCCCAACAGATAGTTGTTGTAGCGGTGGAGCCATCTTCTGCACCCCGGGACTGTATGCTGTCTGTTCTGGACATTATAGCCCCTCTGCAGTCAGGCCCATGGCTTTCCCATGGGAACAGCCACAGAGGCATGCTGTGGGAGAATAAACTCATTTGTCTAATGAAAGGCAGTGGCATGGAAGACTCTGTGTCTGATGTTTCCCATCAGGGCACTGGAGTAGCAGATGCTGTGTTCAGTGGGACCCATCTCTTGTCGCTTGTGTGTGGTCCAGGATCACCTTTGATAACCTGGGCTCCTACCTCAAGTTGTTGCTCCTGAAGCTGAAAAATGGGGTCAGAAATCCAGGAGAGCCTTTAGTAATTCCAGAGGCATATCAGGGAGCGATTGAAAGAGCCCTGCTTTCTGGGAAGCGTCGCTCATCTCCTGACTGACCAGCCCTTTCCCTCGGTTGTGTTTCATCTTCCAGCACTCTCTCCAAGTGTTGCCACGCCACGGTGGCCCTACTGTACCCCTTCACCTGGCAGCACACCTACATCCCTGTGCTGCCGCCTTCCATGATTGACATCGTGTGCTCACCCACTCCCTTCCTCATCGGCCTGCTCTCCAGCTCCCTGCCTCGCCTGAAGGAGCTCCCGGTAGAGGAGGTGAGCCGCGCACCCGCACCATGGCCTTGCTCACAGTTGCTTCCGGCAGGCTGAGTTGTCCGTGTCCCAGAAGGGATACTCTGGAGAGTCTGCCTTGGCAGCTGGCTCTGTGAAGGAGCCGTGCTCTTCTCCTCAGGCTCCTGTGAGCGCGGGGTGAGGGAGGAGGCAGACATTCCCCAGGAAGGTGGAGGTTTGTGCTCTGCCTTGCCCACAGCTTGGGCAGGCAGTGGGCTGGGATCTCCTACCGCGTGGCTGCTGTGGGCGGGAGATGATTTTATTAAAGTTTTTGGTGGTTTTTGCATAGTGCTGTCTTGAGGCTAAGCACAGAGTCTGCCAGGCTTGAAGTACGATTGCTGCCAACCGGGCAGGACAGCTGCCCCTCTAATTAGCAGTGGTGCCTAACCAAAGCAATAGTTAGTTAAAAACCGAGCTCACAGTGCACGTGGGTGAAGACAGCAAGGCTGGACATGGTCGGGGAGGGAATTCCCTACAGGCCCACCCAAAGAACAGCGGTGCAGCGCACAGGGACGAAAGATGGAGCTCTGCCCCTGGTGTGGTGGTGAGGAGCAGTGGGCAGGGCTTGGAGCGCAGCCTTCTGCGGTTCAAGCTGCTCTGTGGTTTGTGGCGACGTCGTTAGAAAGCCGCAACAAGGGCCCTGCTCTTGGCTCACATTGCGTGCCTCTTCCAGCTGCAGTGCTGGGTAGGAGAGGCAGAGACAGGGCCAGAGCCTTTCCTCCAGAGCAGTTACAGATGAAGGTAAACTCCAGTGGTGGAAATAATGACTTCCCCTTTTTATTCTTACTCTTTCATTCTCAGGTCCTCGTCGTTGACCTTGTAAATAACCGATTTCTGAGACAGGTGAGCAGAGCTATTTCACATCCTTCATCTTCCCTCCCCTTTTCCATGACACCTTATCTCCGTTTGTGCTTGCTGACCTGCCTGACTGGCTGGATCACTTATTCCCCATGTAAATTGAAGCAGGACTTGTGCTTGGCAGCACTATAGGAGTTGCTGTGTACATATGTAGTATCTGTGTCCCAAACCACAGCTGCTGAGGACCAAATCATTGTGCATTATTTCTCTCTCTCTCTCTGGTTTGTTTTTTTTCTTAAGAGGGGAAATGGTGGCATTTGAGCCCTGTGGGTCCTTAAGTGTCATCCTGTAAGTCTTGAGGGCAGAGCTGGAAGGCCTTGTCTCAGCAATGTCTGCTGGGGAGCAGTGTAGGCTCTTCCAGCTTGTGTCTGTCAGTCCACCTCCTGTCACATACCCAGTCCTGAGTGGAGAAGGGAGCCGTGGTGCTTTCTTCATATCCTTCCTCACTCCAGTCCTTGCACTGGATGGGTCACAAGTAGTATGGGGGAGCCTGTATATTGCTCTGCAGTTGACATTGACTGCTGTTTTTTACTGCCTTTTGTTGTGGAGAGGAGGAGCAGGATGTTGAAGGCAAGAGGATAGAAGAACAAACATGCTCCTGGCCCGGGAAGCTAGTTTTGCCCCAGCAAAACACAGCTTGCTGAGCAGTGCTGGCTGCATCATCCCTGCCCAGCCTCAGGACCCGTGGGTAGGATGGAACAAGTGCACCTCCTGCTGCAGGGAGTAGCGTGTGGGTGAAGGCCACTCCTTTGGTGCAGTTCTGTCTTGCCAGCTGCCTTAGCTGAGGGGTATGGTTTACCTTGCACTCCCTTTTGGAGGTTTCAGCTAGATCATGCTGTCTCCGCCAGGACTGCTAGGAGCTCGTGCACAGCCACCAGCAGTTCCTGGGTTTCATTGCTCCATGGGAGCTCACTGTGCCTCTGTAACGTGATCGGTGCCTGAGCAGAGCTGAGCAGGGGGTTGAGCTCCTCTGGCTGCACGCCAGCATTGTTCAGATATGTCCTCTTTGTGATGGTGCAAGCACTCGCAGGTGGGTGGTGGGGGCCACTGGTG
>WTSP01017018.1:10191-36856 GCA_025331215.1 Actenoides lindsayi
CAACAGGGAGGCACCCCCCCCCCCCCCCCCCCCCCCCCCCCATTTTGCCATCTAGAATGTTTTAGGCATAAGAAAGAATAATTTTAGAATTACCTTCAAAGCCGGGCAGGGGTGTTTGCCAGCTGAAGTGTAGCTGAGCATCTTGCTATTCCAGCTTAAATTAGTCCCATGTCTTTGTTACTTTAGAAGACATCTGCTGTCAGTGGTGGTGGACAGGATGAGCACTTCCTTGAATATCATGGGACAGTGGAGGGATCATCTTGCTTCAGAGATCCTTCTCACCTTGAGGTCACTACATGGGATGTGTGATTTCTTGCAGAGAACGTCTGGCACCCATTGGCAGGTGGCAAGGACCCTTAAGAGGCAGCCTGGATGGGCCACCTCATTTTGGATGGAGAAGAGTTTGGGCATGTAGATGCCAACTGTGCTGTTCCGTTTGTTCTCAGGGTCATCAAATGGCCGAGATTCACTTTATTCACTAGCACAGATGCAGCACATCTGACACTAGTAGAATGTATTATTGCCCAGCTCTGTAGTATTATTACGGTCAAGCTCTGTATAGGTCTCTGAAGAAGATCATTTAATATCTTTTAGACCAAACAGAGGCCTTTACACAGATTTTTTATACTATCCATATAATTTCTTTAGTAGTTGTGGTTCTGCATGGGGCCAAATGTCATTCCTACAAGTAGGGAAGGTAAAAGGGAAAGAGACTTGAGAAAGGAAAGGTTCAGGTTTTTTTGGGTTCTTTTTGTTTGTTTGTTGTGTTGTTTTATTTTGGTTTTTTTTTAAGGCAAAGTGGATTGAATAAGTCCTTCCCAGGTCATTCTGAGCCAGCCTGTGAAATAGTGGTGTGCAGTTTTCTGTGGTCTTAATTCACTTCAAAAGAACATGAAGCAAAGTTTGTGAGCCTCCAACTGAAGGTCCCGTGCTTTGCTTTTTTATTAAGATGGTGTCAGGGTACTTGCACTGCAAAGGCCTGAACTGTGTATGTTGTATGAATAAACAACATTTCTCTCTTAAAAATCTGGCAATCTCAGACTTTTTAAAAGCACTAAAGTTATTTCAGATATAAATTATTTGTATTAAAATATTAGAAGCTGAAAAAAAACAACCTGAGGAATATATATATTCACTAAGCAGGGGTCATTCCTGTGCCTCAGAGAGATCTGGGTTTTAGAGCCACGCATAAAAAATTACAACCTGCACCATGGGTTAGAGAAACACACCCAATGAGCGAGAGGCTCTTGTTAAACCGGCAAGAACCTGTGAAATTAAACCCTGACACAAACCTTGTTCTGACCACTGTTCCTGCTTTGGAAACTTGAGGTTCCTTGGGTTCGTGGGTTTAATTTTTGTCTCTTTTATTCCCTTTTTTGGAAGTGAACAGTTGACAGTCTGCTTTATATGCAGCATGCATAGCACATAAATAGCATTCAAATTAAATTCTACACCAGCTGTACATACCCCATACATGTGGTTCGCGACTGTTGCTGACTGCAAATGGTGCATATTTTGATTTTCAGTTGATATCTAAAACTGTGAATTATCTTCTGAATATGTAGTGTTTTGCTTTCAATCCCTAGATTACATTTATATCAAGCAAAATAAATACAACTGTCTGATAATCACAGCCTGGCTTTCTTCAACTTAGGTAAAGCTTCGTTTCTGGCAGAGTGACCCCAAATCTCGTTGTCTTCAAGGTGACAGTCCCATTTCAGCTCTGGAAGGGAAGTTTGAAAGCAAAAGTAGCCCCAGAGGAGGAAACCCAGCGTGTTTCTACACCCTGCACCCCGTTAACCCCAAGAATCTTGAACGCGGGGCTGTTTTTACTCCTGCAAAGCCCCAAAGTGCCTTTAAGAGCATAAGATTTGATACTCAGCTAACGGCTGCTCCAGGCACGTCCACGCTGCGTGACGTTTATATAACATTGACTCCCAGAAACCTGTTCCAGCATCCACTGGGCCCATGGAAAACCTGTGAGGATTTTTCTGGATGTGGCCCCTATCTGGTTCTTCCAATATCCTGGTCAGGAATATGGCAGGGAGCCATCGGAGGGAGGAGAAGTAGCCAGATGGCACCAGTACACTGTTGCTTTGGCATTTTTTTCTGGCCAGCTGACTGGCGCGATCTCTAAGGAGGATTTCTGTTTGTTTGTTCATTTGTTTTGTCTCTTTTCTTTCAGGTAGCCTGTGGACCTGGGTTAAGCTCTCGGGTAGCTTGATCACCTTGCAGGCTCTCCACCTTTTCTTCGCTCTTTTTATTTGTGGTAGGCAACGTTGGAAGAAATTTGCTTTGGTACACTAAAAATCTCGCCCTGATTTCATATTCATTTCTCATACAAAAGCCTCGTTGGCTCTAAGGAGAGCCATATGCTTCAAAGACATGCAACACTGATATATATATGTGTGGTTTTTTTCCTATCAGTATATCTATGAACGTTGTAAAAATCCAAGGCAAACCTCAAAGGGAGATAAGACCTGTGTAGATATTTATGCCCCCAAACCTCAGGGGTGGGTAAGACCCACCTAGATATTTATTCCCACAGCAAAGGCTTTCTTTTAAATTCTGAGTTTGAAACTACCCCCTCTCACTGGCTGTGTCTCAGATGTTGGCATCTTCCCTAGCCAGCTGAGGAGTTCCGGGGCATCTGTGGGTGCACCTTCCCCAGGGTGCGTGGTTTGTCTCCCCACCCTCTGAGCTGGCCAGACACGAGCTGTTTCTGGTCTCGAGGACTGTGTTACCATCGCACTGCGCTCCAGTCACTAAGGCCTGGTGACAGGCTGTGTATATTACCGGTTTGTGTCTAAACAGCTTCGAGACTAGAGCTGGCTCCTCTCCAGCCATCTGAGAGCACCGACCAAGCAGCCTGCCTGTATCTGCACCTGTCCACGTGGATGTGTTATCAATGTGTGTGATGCAAGATAATTCTCTGTTTATAAGTGACATATTGTGACACCTCCTCCTCCAAACACAATTTCAGCGGTGGTTGGGGTTTTTTTTTCCCCTCCCACCAAAGCCTTTCAGCAAGAACCCACCGCGGAAACGACGTGGCTAAGGGAGTAAGCGCATCGCTGGCAGTCACCACTTCTCCTTTGTGCCTGAACCCCCTGATTTGCCTAATTGAGAGATTGATCTCAATCGGTTGCGAGCACCCATGGTTCCTTCTGATGGCAGCACATGGTATTGCGCTGCGCGCTCTTCGAGCCCGGGAACAGATCTCTCGCTGCCCCCACTGCACCAAGGGCTGACATTAGTACAAAGACAAGCGGTGGTAACGCGAAGCCTCCCAGCAACGGGGAAAGCTCTGCCTGGTTCAGATCCTTTCTGCTTCCTGATAGTCCCAATAGTGCCTTCAAAAGTGGTTCGTTGACCTCCCAAAAGCACAACGCTCCTGGGTCACCCATCTGCTTGCACCTTGACAGGTGATGATGTTCCTTCTGGTTTAATGTACCAATGGTGGGTGAGTGCCTTCACTAGACAACGTAAGTGTCTAAAAGCTGCTTGTGGCAAATGTTTTTTTCGCCACACGGGTTACTGAGTCTTCAAAACTCTGTTCAGACTCAGATGGTTGGATGTTGCACCCATTTTGGTGGCCGATCTTTGGATGAGCCAGCAGCAGCAGCTCGGTTGTTCTGAAGGGAGGGAGAAGATTAGAAGCAGCTGCATTTGTGGCTTGCAGATGTCCAAAGCAACACCAGTCAGGAAACTGCTAGCTACCTTCAACTGATCAGCACAACCGAAGTGGGGGAGTGAGCGGTCACATCTGTGGGTCACCCTTATAACACCTCTCCTCCTCACTAATTCCTGCTGCTGTCTGGAAGCTTTCCAGGCTGCTGCTAGTGATCAGAAGACAGTTTTTCCATAAAGAAGGCAGCATTTCCAGCTCTCAAAGGGTTTTAAACAAGTAAACGGAGGTGTTGTCTGTTGTAATAATTACTTAAACGAAGTAAACTGTACCGAGGGATGACTTTAGCTTGGTTTGAAGGTTTGCTACTGCTGTAGGATCTCCAGGCCTTGGTGTTTTGCTAGTTGTGCTGAAAATCACATGGGGGTTAACAGCTTGGGAGAGCATGAGTGAAACACAACTGCCACTGGGGTGATGATGTGACTGCTCCCAACCTTGGTATCGACAGTTTCCATGGTAAGTGTGGTGGCAATCAATTTAGAAGGGCAAAGATGGATTTAGAAATCGGGGTTTGTTCTGTGGGTCTGGGAGGTGAAACGTTTGATAGTAATAAAAGGTGACAGATGATAAAATTCCTCCTAATGGGATGTTGTAGGGACTAGGAACTTAAGTAGGACTGGATGTTTCTAGAAGTAACAGTATCCAGATTTGTAATAGCTAAAAATACAAAATTCTGAGGGGGAGACTTGTATTTTTTTTTTTCTTTAGACTATTTGTCGCTTGGTGAATTTAAACTTAGTCCATTTCTTTAAATTGCCTACACACCTGGAAACAGAGTTGTATCCCTGTCTGAAATCTATCAGCCTTGCAAGATCTCTGACCAGTGCGATGGCACCGAAGAACTTTGGCTGGAATCAGTGTGGCAAAAGGTTTGTTTCCTTTACCTGGATGTCCAGATAATCAAGTAGACAGCACAGCAAAACTTTGGCTTAAACAAAATAAAATAATGCAATCCATGATGCAAAGGGAATTTGTTATTTATTTATCTCAAATAGGAATATTTTTCCAGTTTGCAGCACAAGTTTCTACATAATTTTAAATGACCAGAAAAAGAGGGACTACTATATTCCTTGTTTTCTACCAGAAGTGTAGCACTTGAACAAGGGAAGGGAGAATAATTTCTTGCTTGAAAAGCATGAAACCGCTATACATGAAATAAGGGCCTAAAGTCTCACCTGTCTGAGAGGAGCTAATGAGGACCTGCTCAAACTACCTGTTGCAACCCACGGATGAAGACGCTGCTGGGTGTCTGGGTGAGGTACAGAAGGTCTCTGAGGGCTCTGGCTGACCCATCACTGCGCATACAGGCACTGAAGAGTGAGCAGGTTCGTGCCAAGTTGACGTGCAAAGGCAAACAGAAGGGTGTGGAAAAAAAAAAATAAAATAACCCCACTTCTTTTGGCAACAGCTCGACTAAGCCGTGCCTTTGCTGATGCAGAAAAACAGCCCAGGACAGGCTTCTGGCAGTGAGGCCAAGCAACACAATGCATTGGCTTCCGCATGCTGGAACTCGTGTCCTCCTTGAAACAGGGGGTGGCTGTAACCAACCCACCACCTGGGCATGTGCCCTGGCTTGTGCTGTGCTCTGTGATTTGCTCAGTCTCCAAGGGTTTCATTGAGTTTTCTGTCTGGGAGCCTCCAATTTTGCAGTTCAAGGTGTAAGGCTGCTGCTGTCTCTACACGAATAGGCTGGCTCTTTGGCTGACCAGCTGTGTCTGTCCACAGCAAGAGGAGATTTTGGTACCCAGGCTGCTGCTTGAATCCCCCTGTGCTCAGCACTGGTGGGGCTCAACATCAAATCCTGGGTTCAGTTTTGGGGCCCTCACTCCAAGAAGGCCATTGAGGTGCTGGAGATGGCCAGAGAAGGGCAATGGAGCTGGGGAAGGGTCTCAAGGGTAAACTGCCCACGTTGAGGAGTAAATGGGAACTCAGACAATTCTTGCAGCACTTGACATCCTTGTGCAGTGTTTTTTTAACTGAAAGCAGAGGACTTCACACACGTGGCTCCTCTTTTGAACAGTCCTGCCTCGTTATTTCTTGGTTTCACTCTGGACATACCCAGATTGACTACCCGCTGTCTGCAGCTGCATAGTTCTGTGGGGTATTCTGGTTTTAGAGTTCTAAGCTGAAGGGTTTGTCTGTGAATCTGACCAAGAAGTATCCAGAAGGCCAGTGTGAAATAAATAGCAACAATTTAATGTTCTCCATTTGCTTCCTTACCGGTAGATGACCTGATTCTGCCCTTTCAGTGTGACTAATTCAGCATTGACATAATTCAGAAGTAGTTCAGTTTTCAAGGACTGATGATAAAGCTGGACTGATGCCAATGTCAGACTGACATCACAGGTTTAAAGATGGGCGTAAGAGAAGTAAACCAAGAGTTACATATTGTTTGTGATTTCCCCCATAAGGTCTATCTATCTGTGACCCCACACTGCCCTTGCTCCAAGTCAACTACAACCCACCTGACTGAATCAGTTAGAGCCTATATATTACCTCACGCCTCTGGCTTGGTAGCTGGGGCTCTGTGTTGTGTCATCTACAGTTACAAGGTTTGGCATCACCTTGGAGAACAGAGGGCAAAAGATGTGCTTCTTTTTGTGTCTGCAAGGCACTGGCCCCCATGGCACTGGGCTACTCTGGGAAGAGTGGTTTGACGTGGCTGGAAACTGCAGCCACTAAAAATAGTCACGAAGGTTAAAAAAAGCCAGAGAGGGAAAAAGCATTTAAGGTGTGATAAAGTAAGTGGTTTTATAACTGATTTTATTACTTAAAGTTCAAGCATTCTTTTCACTAGTCTTTGTCTGGCGTAAATGAAGATGAAAGAAGTTGGACAAGGAGAGACGTGAGCACTGCAGGATGCTTCAGGGATCACGTCTTTAAGGGTTATTAAACACAATTTGTTTTTGTCAGATTCCAATTTGTCTGCGTTTTAGCAAATCCTAGAAACTTGAGTTCTGACATTTTGTATATCCCTGTTAATTACTCATTCCCGAGAACCTGTTCTTGTTTGACCTTAAGAATTATTGCCTGTTTACATTGAAGAAGACCCGGTAAGACTCGTCATACATTGTCCTTCACAAAAAATAAAAAAAGATCAGAGTCTTTCTCCCTGAGTAAATGAGGAAATAAAACAACCTGGGCTGGGTCAATGGTTTTAATACTGGTGGGAAACTCTTAACGTGCTGCAGAGGCAGCATCTCAGGAATCTGCTGAGAGAGCTGGATCTGCAGTTCCAGGTTAAACTTGGGGGTGGACACAGGGCCACACTTTATCAGCGTTCCGCAGGGTGAGCTGACCCTCGTGCTCAGTGCCACCAGAGGACTCGCGCATCACTCATGGCTGACGAAGTGTCCGAGGTGGGACTTTGGTGGTGCACTAATGTGGGCACTCTTCGCAGGAGCTAAGGTCTAACTGCTGGGAGTAAAGCTAACGCAGTCTGTCTCTTGCCCTACACTTTGTTTTTATTGAGACAAACTTCCCCTGAGCTCGCTGTGATATTGAGTGTTGCTAAATTCAGGAACAATGGGTTTGGTGGATAGATCATTGGATGAATGAAGAATAGGCTGGATGGCCACGCCCAAAGAGTTACAGTCAATGGCTCAATGTCCAAACAGAGGTCAGTTACAGGCAGTGTCCTTCAGAGGTCCATATTGGGATGAGCGGTGTTTAATATCTTAATTAATGACAAAGTGGGAACAAGAGCACCTTCAGCAAGTTTGCTGATGACACCAAGCCAAGTGGTGAAGTTGATATGCTTGAGGGAAGGGAACACCTTGATAACCTGGAGGAGTAGGCTCATGTAAACCTCTTGAAGTTCAACAAGACCAAGTGCAAGGACTTGTATCTGGGCTGGGACAAATCCCCACTATCATCACAGGCTGGGGGATGAAGAGATTGAGAGCAGCTGTGCAGAGGAAGACTTGGGAATGATGGAACTTCCTGCAGGTATCCCTTCACTGATAAACAAAGCCACACCTCATTTAGGCAATGTTAATTAATTAATGGGCTACAATGGAGGACACCTGGATTTCTAGGAGGTAATTTGGGCTGGTGCCCTCGGCTGCCTTTAAATGGTCCAGGAAGAGGGTTTGGCTTCTGTTTGAGAAAGGGTCTCTGTTACTGAAGACAGCTGGAAGTCTAGGGTGGATTTTCCTGTGGCTGAAGGTGG
Source organism: Actenoides lindsayi (assembly GCA_025331215.1). Lineage (NCBI taxonomy): Eukaryota > Metazoa > Chordata > Aves > Coraciiformes > Alcedinidae > Actenoides > Actenoides lindsayi. Next base: position 18,051 of record WTSP01017018.1, read on the forward strand.
TGAGCAGGGAAGAGGAAGAGTGGGAGATGCTCTGAGCCTGGAGGCAGGACTGCAAGCAATGGAGAAGAACAGAAGCAAACCAAAGACTTCCTGACTGGAAAGGTAGGTGTGTGGTTTTGTACCTAAGCATGGGGCTGCGACCGTTTGAAGAACGAGCTGTATGGGTTGGATTATGAAACTAGGAGGCAGCAGGTCTCATTTTTATTTCTAACTTGCTGTGTGATTACTGCAGACTCATCTAATTTCTTAGGGTGTTGGTTTTTCCACCTGTGAAATGTGGATGATGTGACCACCATCGGTAAATTGCACAAGTGCAGTGTGATACCTACCTTCAGTGCTTCATGGAAAGACTGTTATTTAGATGCTCCACTACCTTTGAAATCCCATTGAATAGGTGATTCAAAAGCTTTGTCATAAATCTGAGTAGGGCTGGCGCATTAAGAAGAGCGAGGAGATTGGAGGATGAATGGCATTGGCAAGAAGAAGTGTGCTTAAATCTGGTATAAAGGAGTTTGAACTGCAGTGGAATGAGGGTACTTCTGTTTAGGTGTTCTGCCAGAATGGGAGGAGTTCACCTTTTTATCCTTTTCAGGGGTTCTCTTGGAACATAAACAATGTCTGTGTTATCATTACAACTTTGCAGAAGTGACTCAAATATGACTTGGTAGTTGTTGGTGAATGGTGTGGATAAGACGTTGTAGAGGAAGTAATTTTGTGAGTGTAAAATGGAAAAGAAGGAGCTGTATGAGGTGTCTAGCACAGGCTGCAGGCTTTTTGCTTTTTCACAATAAAGGGAAGTATTTATTCTGCCCCGTGCACTGATTTGAGGGTAGTCTTTGTACTGGCAATTCCCCAAACTCTTCTAGAACTTCATCATTTCAGGAGCTGAGTGCATATTTGTAACACAAGATAAGACTCAAAGAAGTGCAGCTTCACCTTTTCCAAGTAAGCCATTTTCAGGGGGGTTGGGGGAGGCTGTGGCAGTGGTCCTAAAATGGAGCTGAATTGCAACTTTGGTTTCAGTGCTGGAATATAAACTGTGCATTTTAATGTGCGTGCCGTGCTTGCAGCAGTACGATAATGCAGGAGCATAACAATTACACCAGTGGAATGAACACGTTTCTAATGGTATTTGTGTTATATGGATATATGGCTGTTGGCCTGTGTGCTGATACTTTCATTGCTGCCATATACATGCAATCTACTTATGGTTAAGGTTGCCAGGCAAGTAATTACCAGAATGGAGTGCTAAGCAAGCAGTCCTGGTGTCAAAGAATCTGACCTTGTGAAGATAATGAGACAAGGAGAATTCAGAACAGATGAAAGCCAAGAGCACCTACTTTATCTACTGACAGCCAGGGAACACCTTCATGCTCAATCAGTTCCTGCTAATGAGACAAGATGGGGCAAGATGGTAAAACAGCAGTAACGGGCAAACTTTTTTTCAGCTTAATGATCTATAACTTAGTTAGATAAAATTGTCTTTTAAACCAAGCAGTAATGTAAGTAACTGAACGGAGAAATACAAAGAATCTATTTAATACCTTTTGGTTTTGTTTATATTATAATGGGGAAGGATTAATGGGTGGGGAAACCTACTCTGTGGTGTGGCTGGGGGAAGCTTAATCCATTTAACTTCTGGAAGGGAAGGTGAAAGGGCAATGTGATGGTTCTCTGAGGGTCCACCTCGGGAGAGGAGCAGGGTAAGGGAGGGTTTTCCAGCCTAGCTGGCAAACAGACATGGCATACACTATCTGGAAGCTGAAACCAGAGGAACTTGGGTGGAAAATTCTCAGCTTTTATCTATGAGGACCACTTATTACTCAGTGTTTGGGGGGGGGTTCCTTCCTCAATTAAAAAAATTCACCTGTGAGGCAGGTGTGGGTTTCTTAGCTTTAGGTCCTTCTGTTACCCCACCAAAGTGCTGTTGTGACTGCTCTGCTTTTCACCCTTGTCTACCAGAGTCAGAGTACTGCAGCTGGCATGTCTTGGGCCTTTTTTCTATCTGTTCCTGTCCCTATGAGGTGTTGTGACCCAGGGTGGCAAAGCCATTCTAGTTTACATGATCTGACCCTGCCTGGCTTGTCGGTCCCATTCTTGTCCCATGTGTGAACTGCCTCCATCCCTACTGCATCGGTGCTTCTGTGATGTGAAGTCAAGTGTGAATATTGTTTAACTTTGGGGGGGGAAAACATTGGTATCTCCCCTTCCATCAGTAGCTTTAATTTTTTTTTAAATTCCCCCTCTATTGCATTTAAAGGAGAAGGAAAAGTGTGATTTAAGGAAGAGGGAGAAGTAATTTGCACACCCACTCACATACCAGAAAAAGAAACCAAGAGAAAACATTCCTTTCTTCAATGTCTCTGTCAACTTTAGCCTTACTTTTCTCAGTTGAAAGAGGTAAAAACATCCAAACAATGAAAGCATTTAACACCAGTATGATTTTTATTGCTGCTGTCATTCTTTCCTTAGGAAAATCATGAGCAAATATAACTAAATGCCTGAAGTGGGCCCTCTCCTGTTATTTTGAACTACAGAAATGATTGCATCAAAACTACATCTGGAAGTACAGAATTATGGCTTATAACAGTTGAGCTGCTTTTGGGGAAACAATAATTCCAAGGTTAGCCTAGAGCAAGGCAAAGAGGTTTGGGGGGTTACAAAAGGACTCCCCCATGTCTTTTAATTCAGCTGTTCTGTGGAAGGCAAAACAGTAAGAGCAAATTTGTTCTTTTTATTCTATTTATATTATTCTCTTTAATTCTTTTGGGTTTTTTTTGTACTTAAGTACTTAATGATCAACTTGCAGAAATAATCTGATATTTTACTGTGCACCAGGACAATCGGCCGTGCACACCCCAGGACGCCTGTCAGTCAGGGCTGGGGGGATGTCGGTGTGAAATTCAGCCTCCTGACAGCAGATGCAGGGCTGACAGCTCTGCAACAGACACCAAAAGTAATTGTGAGGTGCAGCTTGGTGGAAGGAAAAGATCTAAAGTGGAGTGAGGCGCAAACTGTCACATGGAGAGCAGTGGTGGTAGCATCAGCTGGCCCGCTGTACAGATCCCTTCTGAAAACTTTACCTCAAATTCTGTCAAGTTAAAAAAAAAAACCAGCCCACAACAGATCGTATAAATCAGGTGGTAGGTTCCAGGCAAGTCTCAGCTCATCTGCTGGAGGCTGAATCGTAGCTGAAAGGCTGTCAGCTGGAGAAACTGGTGGAAGAAAACCTGACAGCCCCAGTTTTGTACCTGCTTAGAGAGGCAGAACAACCTGCTTGTGTGGAGAGTGGTCCTGGGTGGTGGTGGGAAGGGAAAAGTAACCCTCAGACATGCTGGGTATGGGAGGGATGGGGAAGTCAGGGGAAGCTCCAATTTGCTGCTATTTTTCTGACAAAAATGGTCGTGTGATTACAGATGGTGTGGTTTAAATATACTTTTCATAGGAGAACTTGGGTTAGTGTGTTCAGGTCAATTTATCTTCTTACCCATTGACTTCATTTGATACCACTTTGTGGCACATTTCACCTTGGTAAGACTGATTTTCAAACAGTAAAATACTCCAATTTACATTAATTGAGCAAATAGTACAAGTCCAGGTTTCCATGATCTCTAAAGGGATGGGCATCCAGCTTGCTTAAGAATCAACATTTTAGGCTGAAGATCCTTCACAGAAAAAAATCTTCACACTTCTATAAATCCACACTTTCTAGGTGCAAATTTCTGATGTTACACAAAGAATCATAGAATCATGGACTGGTTTGGGATGGAAAGGACCTTTCAAGCTCATCCAGTCCAACCCCCCCTGCAGGGAGCAGGGACATCTGCAACTAGAGCAGGTTGCTCAGAGCCCTGGCCAACCTCACCTGGAATGGTTCCAGAATTGTGGTATTGGATGTAAATTATGGAATTTGCTTTCTCTACTAACAGTTTATATTTGGAATTACTGTTTGACTGCCTCAGAGCAGGAAGAGAGAAGATGATGACAGGATCTGGGTAGCGTATATAGTGTGATGATCTAACTTTAGATGATGTTCAGGTCTGTGATTCTCATTCAGGAAACTTGGCCCATGTGCTTCTTTTCTGGATGTACTCGGACTAGGGATTTCAGATGAAAATACAGAACGTGTAATTTCTTGTAAGGAATCTGTTAAACCTTATGGCTATTGATCCATTGCAGTTTTGGTTAAAATAGAAGTGTACATAAAGGCACCAGTTATGTGCAAACAAACACACAAAAAATAGGGTTTTTTTTTCAAAACAATGAATCTGAATTGAATTTAAAAATACTCACGAACAAGCTGACATGATTTTTCAGAGAAGTCTCCCATGTTCTCTGAGTGTTTATCCTTTCCCTAATCCCTGGAAGAGTGGCTGCAGACTGCATATATTTTATTTTCCAAACGTGATGAGACCAAGAAGTTTAGAAGCAGAGCAGCTATATAGAATAGCTTTCAAATTCAACACATTTGTATGCTTCCTACAAAACAAAGAGTCCTTGAATCAGTAAGAGTGAGCTAAAAATGGGAGAAAGGGATAGCTTACGGGTTTTGTGAGGAACTGAAGCTGAGCAACACTGTTCACTCTGTAATTTTTGAGCTTATCACATCCTCCTGCGTGTTGTCTGCCGTGACAGACAGCAGGGTGACAGATGACATCTGCCTGCATCTGAAAACAATGTTCAAACACGCAGATGCACTCAGGAAGGATCCATTGTCCCAGTGATGTGCCAGCCTTAGAAAAACTAAAAAAAAAAAAAACCCAACAAAACCAACCAACCAACCAAAAACAACAAAAAAAACCCCCCCAAAACCCCTCCACAACCAACCACAAAACAGGAAAAAAAAAGACAAAACCAAAACAACAACAAAACCAAACAAAAAACCCCACCAAAACCCCAAGCCTTGGGGCTGAAACCAGAGCTTGCTTTATTTATTTGCTTTTTTTTCCTGGAATATCTTAAATTCTTTTATACAGAGAAGTGATTTCTATAACTTATGTTGGGGTTTTGTTGCCACTTGATTAGAAATACGGGAATGACTGGATGCCTTGCCAAAGTTTTAGCACAGTCTTTTTTTACATCTATTGGTTTAAGTGTTTCACAACCTTTTCTTAACCAGAGACTTATCACTGCTTGTTTTCACTGACCACTTTTCTCCCCTCAACCATTGCAACAATTTTCTTCTCCATTTCTTGCACTTCAGCCTTACATATTCTTGCTCTTTTGCCTCTTTTTTTTAATCACGTTTTCTGTCCCCTGTTTTGACTGTTCTCCAAGCAGAACCCCCCATCCCCCCACAATCTAAACCCACCCAAACCCAACACCTTTCCAGTCATCAGGAACCTCTGTCCTCTCAATGGAAGTAGCTGTAGGGTTATTGCTTTTGAATGGTGATAGGACAGTTTCTAAGGAATAATTTTTGGTGAATAAATGAATCTCGTACCCTCCCAAACTTTTCATAATCAAGATGTATACTGCCAAATGTATGAAATTCAATGGATATATTTTCTCCATGGAATAAACTTTATCTTTAATTGCCCATTTTCAGTCCTATGGCACTAACAGAACTTGTATTACTGAATTATTATAGATGCCAGCCTCATAATTAAACGATTATCATGGACTAGATGGAGGGAGACAGGCTCCATGCACCACATTCTTTTAGCCCTATTTTCTATGATTACACAACCTGTGCAAATCAGGTAGAACATCATTAAACCCAAGGAAGAACACACAAGGTTTCTATGCAAATGCTGCTCCAGGTGCAAGATTTATGCTATCTCATACCTCGTGATTTCTCTGGAAATAACATCGAAGTATCACGCTGGTTGGAAAGGGTGCCTGGAGGTGTCATTTAGTCCAACCTGCTGCTCAAAGCATTTCACAAGAAGTAAATAAAATGAGTTGTTGCTGTTTTCCTGATGATCCAGGCAAATATAAAAAAAATACTAGATAGTTACTTTGTCATTCAGATTAATCTCTTATAACAAGAGTTTGCCTCAAAACTATAGCATCACTCCATTAGACCTGGGCACATCTCAAAGCAGACTGAGAACTACTTCAGATTTTATAGGCATTCAAAGGTTCAACTGAATACCAAAGTTAAAACGGAATGAATATTACTCGATAGCATTTGTCAAAGTGTTAGCCCCTTTCTTAGCTAAGAAAGCTAACCTTTGGAGAACATATTTGCCATGTCTAAGGACAGGAATGTTTGGCAGATGCCTCACCCAAATCTCAGGTTTGCTGCTGTCTAGGTGGCATGTGATGGAGTTTTTAATAATATTTTAAAAATTCTCTGATAGGGCTGATTAAAATTGAGAACAGAAGGAAACACCTACTCCTGTTTTTCAAATAGATGTCCCAAAGAATTTCATAGTAAATCTCCCAAAGGCTTTGGCTCAGTGATGAGTGAAAGCTCTTATGGATGCTGACTGAGTTACTCATCTTTCCACAGTACAATCCAGTGATGGAACCCCATATAGTCTCATGAAAGCAGCAACACAACATTAATGGGTCTAAACTGGCCTAAAGTAATTAAAGTTTTTTAGTTACCTAACCATTATTTTGGTTTTCATAATGAAAAAAAAAAAATCCATGTGCCATGGCTGTTTAAAAATGAAAGACTCCTGATTGAGCTATTAGAAGTCAGTAACAATTCATAGTGAACTTGGAGGGGGGGGGGCAGTGTGTGGAATCTGTAGAGGTTTTGTTTTACAAATTCTCCAGAACATTAATTTCACATCCTGTTCTTTAAAATGTGTTCCCTTTTGTGTCAATAATTATTGAGGGTGTGAGTGAATTAGAGTCTGAATCACTTAAGACCTCTGCCTCCCTGAATAATGTTCACCAGTGGCTATTTCTCAGCTCCATATTTATGCAGTAATTCCAGCAATGAAGTCTTGTTGTGTTGCAAGAAAATAAGCATTAAAGTAAACAGCTTGTTCTGTATTGAGATGATTAGAGGAGGTATTCAATGAAGACTAAACTTCTGTCAGTCCAGTGAGGAGTTCAAAAAGAAACATGACTCTCCATCAAGAAATTGCCTCACTCGTCCTTTGGGCGGTACTGAGTAATTTTAACAGTCAAATTTTGAGATAAAAACATTAGATTTATTTTTTTTAATGTTGCCTGATTCACCTCAGGTGACTGACTTAGAGACTACTTCTCCCAAGATCTAAAAGACTCCACTGCCCACCTTACAGTAGTATACTGTGGCATTCTACTTCCTCTTGTAGCAAATGAAATATCTTTGTGAAGCTTATTAGTAATTCTCAGTTGTATCTATTTTTAATGTCTTCTTTTGAATAAAGATTACTTCAGTGATTGCATTTAAAATTCTTTTTGTTTTTTTTCAGAGATTAAATTCACGTTCACATTTTCTTTTTTTTTTTTACTGGAATTTCTCAAACCAATAGGCTTAAACCACCCCTGAGTTTTACTAAAACATGCCACTAGTGTGACTGGTGTTTTCCAAGATGCAAAAATGTGTGCGCGTGTAAAGAAATATATCGCAAGTAATATATGATCAGACAGAAATTATTTCAATTCTGAAATAGTGCTGGGATTTTGTGCCTTCTGTTCAGGTTTAATTACCTGTCACTGAAACCCTGGGCTTAACTCTCACCGTGTTGATCCCATAGCTTAAAAATCCATGCTAATATATTAAACTGGCAGACGATGTTTCCTTTAATATTCCTTTGGTGTATCGAACGGGTCACACTTGCACTGGGTTGCTTGTGAGGCAGAACCGACTTCTGGAGCCGGATTTAACTGCAGTACTGGGTTTTGACCACTGAGTGTCAGACACGGAATAATCTTTTGACATCGTTGAGGCCTTTTCATTTCATCCCTTTCCCTCCGCAGCACCGTGGTAAAAAGACAAAGTTACGGCAGATCCTCCTGGTCTCGCTTTAGTCACAGAAAGATCCCGGTTATTTCATAGATTAAATCCCATCGCTACGACCGAAAGGGAAGAAATTCTATGACTGGGTTATTCTGTGATATAGTTCATCGCTTACCTGGAGGCTCGAGGTTCTTACTTCATTTGGCTGCTTTTGTGTCCCCCCTGCCCTACAAAGCAGTTTGCATTTTTCCTCGGCACTCCTTGTAGAAGACTTGCTGCTTAGGGCAGGGTGGAGTCCAAAAGACCCTCTGCAGTCCTTCCCAAGAGACCTACCCTTTGCTGCACAGCACGGATCAGCTTCTTTCCCTTGGAGACAGAGAGGGCAGCTGAGGCTTAAATGGACAAATGTCCTTAAAATGGACAAAATAATGGAAATTAAAAAAAAAATAATTAAAATAATAAAAAAATTAGGAGGACTTAATAATGAAAGCCTTGCCTGCTAGCGCATCTGCTGACCTGGCTGGTGCTGCAGTTCACAGGTCTGGTGGCAGCAGGTACATGGGAAAGGAGAGCAGTAGTCCAAGGGTAGAAGCAGATTGTATAGACTTTTAATAGCCGAAAATGAATTGCCATGCTTGATGTCACAGGACCAGGGCTGTCTGCAGCAGTGGGCTATAGAGCTAAGAGTGGAAAACTGGCATTTTGCTCCTGACTGGGCTGAGCAGGATGCCGTCACATGGGTCCAGTTGGCTTTTGGGTCGGGTCTGCAATCAATTTTGCTTTATCTCAAGCTTTTGCTGGTCTGGAAAAGGCGATTCAGAGCAGTGTCCAGAGGGTGGCACACTTAAACCAGCGGTGGGGAAAAGTGCTTTTCCCAGACCCCCATCCCTGAAACATCACATCTGGCCAGGAGTTCTGCTGCTCTCTGCGGGGCTGCCTGGGTCTGTGTGAGCGGAGAGAGCTCTCTGGAGACAGGAATGCAAAGAGTTGAAGCGGTGAATACGATAAGCTCGAATCAATTTAATCAGGAGAGTGTTGGTCTCTGTGGACTATTTCTAAGACATCTCAAAGGAGAGCTTAAAAAGGCAGCTTTATTGCCTGGAGGCTTGACAGAAGTTAACACCTCTCCTTGAAAAGCGCAAGTCAAAAAGGATGAAATTTGCTACATCTAAACCACAGATGAGTGAGTTCTGTGGAGGAATCACTAGGAAAAAAACTTAAAGTTGTTGTGCAAGAGGATGAGCCTAGAGAGCTCCCTGCTGGCCTTGACATACCTCTAAAGATGTTCTTTCAGTCTTGCAGTAATTGTGAAAACTGTGATGTTGAGCCAATTATACTTTTTGCCTTATAGTGTGGGGAAAGCCCTGTAAATCTCTGAGACTTAGCTACTATGGGCTGCAAAAGTTCCTTTTAATAGCACAAATTACGCCTAATAATGTTCAGCCTGTAGTGATTCCTGGAAGTACAGCTATCCCTGGCTGTTTACAGGCAGGGAGCTGAATGGAGGAGCTGAAGTGGCTTCTTCCAAGGTTACACAGAAGGTCAGCTGGTGGTGTAGGAAAAGAATGCAGGAAATCTGCCTTGCAGTCCCCCCAGCTTTGTCTTGCAGCTCTGAAATGTCTGTGTGTGAAAAGGCAGGAAGAACAGGACAGCACGTGGTGCTGGCTCAGAATGCTTGGATGTTGATTTCTATTATTATTTTTTTTAAATTCTTTGTGGTGTAAACAAAACCAAATTCCCAAACAAGAAGCTGTCCTCAACTTGGGAATAAAAAGATTTGATGCTAAACCCTGGAAAAAATAAGATCTTAGAGAAGTTTCAAGATTGGAAATCTTTTTTTTTGAGATCAGGAAATGCACAAAACTATCTTGGATTCAGTTTTGACCATTCAATATTTTATAAACAAATCTGTTAACAGCCTCTCAACTACCTCTGCTTGCATCTAGCAGGTACGAGTAGTTTTTTATTCTTTCCCCTAGCAAATCTTGCTGCTTGAGATACCGCGTGGCATGAGTCTGTGGGCAGATGTGTTGTGGCTCATAGGAGTTTTTATTAATATGAAGTTCCTTCTTACTAAGATTATCAGAATATAATTCTCATTTACGACATACCCTGCCAGCTTCTGTAACGGAGCCCACGCCTGAGCAAAGGTAACGTGCAGAAATACCACAAAGTCCTTACGAGGCACAATCAGCCAGACAGGCTGGGGTGAAAATGGCTTATCTTGCAGCCAGTTAATTTGAACACAAAAATATCTATTTTGGATTGAAATCTAATCAAGTGTTTGAGACAGTTCTGTTTGGAAAAGGGCAGACGATTTTCACTTTGAGTTGCTTCATTTCACAATCTCTGCCAAATTATCTCGCTGGCAAGACGGAGCCACCTGGCATTTTTTGAATGGCTGCTGGGGGTGGCTGCAAGCCAAAAAATTGCCAGACTGCAGCGATTAGTTTTAAAGAACTTGGCCTAGGCTGCTGCTTCTCTGCGCAATGCCCTCGGGTCTCTCAAGCCAGGCAGATTCCTGCACGCTTATCAGGAGGGATACGGAGCTTTTGAAGTGAGGGAGGGTGCTCTTGCATCAGCAGTTCTGGTCACCAGAAGGTAACGTGGCAAATGGCACAGATGTTCCCGGGAATCTCCTGGCTTTTTGCCTTCAGTCTTCCACTTCTGAAGTATTTGTTTGTTGAGAGGCAGAGGTTGTGCATAGCTGCCTTTCAGATGTGTGGAGTAATTACACTTCTGCTTGTGCTGATGCTGATAGAGGGACACATGTCTCTGGGAGGAAATGCCCAGCCTGTGAATTGCATGTGCTATTTGCTACCACATCTTCTATTGTTTCCCTCACTTTGCAGTCCAGCCCCCTTTGTGACCTGCAAAGTGAATTCTGTGCTTTGCCTTTGAAACCAGAAAGAAGCTTCTCATCCGATAAAAATAATAATAGTAATAAATCCTTCATATTTAGATGTTACCTTTCTTAGAAGAAACCTGTTCTCTAGGTGCAAGCTCTACAGTGATGCCTCATCTAGTTCTAAAAGCAGCTGAAGCAGAGTTTGTTCTGACTCTGCAGTGTAGAGGTAGTTTTTCCATGTAAAGCAGAGACTCCAGTGGGCTGGGGGTAAGAGACTGAATGAGGGTGGTTTTTTTTGCTTCAGAACTGATCGCTTCAAACTGAGATCAAACATATTGCCAGGGTGGATGGAGTGGGGAAATGTGTTGATTACATGTACTGAATAGAAGACATCAGTCTCTGGATATAAGTTTATAAACACTGCAGAAAAGATTTCTTTGTTATCTATTTTAATATGAAATGACCCTTACTCTTTCTCTGTTCCCCTCTCTTTAGGGGAAGGGAACAATAGCAGGGATAAACATGAATGGTAATTTATTCCAGAAATAGTCCAGTGGTACCGCTGGGAGCATTTTTGGCATAAATTACCGCTCGATCTAATTTAATGATGTCTTGACTTGGTCAACTAAAACTGGAGAGATAGTTTGGCCAGTAAAATGATATTCAGTGTGAGAGTGGCAGGTCCTGATCATTAGCAAGTGTCTCTGTATTCCCTCTTTCTTTTCAACCAGCAAATCAGCCTTAGGTACCAGCCAGACAGTTAATCATGGAGCTAACTTAAATGATTTAGGTGGCCTACAGATACTAGAAAGCTTTCACTACTGCTTTGTCCTGTTAAGGATGTGTTTATACTGTTTGCTCTTCATAGTCCAAAGCGTCTGAGTGCATGTGTAGAACTTCTGCTGCGAAAAGCACACTTCCAAGTCTGACATAGGAAGGCTGCAAGCTTGCAGGGTAATACAGAATATGTAGCCCCCCCCCCCTTGTCTCCTGGGAAGGGGATTAAATACCCCACCTGTAAACAAGGCTTAGAGACAAAGCAGGACAGTTAAGGTAGCCCCTGAGGTACATGAGCTTGAAACTGAGTCTGGAAAACAACATCTGCCAACCTAGAGGGTCCTGGAGCTGCCTCTCTGCCTAACAAGGGCTGCCACAGGACTCTGCATCACTTTATGGTTGTTGAGTAAATAGATTTTCCTCCTTTACCTTGGCTGAGGGGCTGCTTAAGTAAGATGGTTTCAGATGGCACCTGGTATGCTCTGACAGTGTGTGACTTCTCTCAAAATGCAGGTGACAGCAGTTGCTTTCCTTCAAGGCAGCAGTAATGATGCCCCGTCTTTTCTAGGATAGACTAACCATGGCAGCAAGAGAAGAGCCAGCCTCATGGTTTATTTTCTGGTGGGCTGCACACTTATTATTCCTTCACCAATACCCCAAACAAGGACTTCTTACTCTGTCTTGCTCATGTGGAGCAATGAAAAGATAAAGATGCAGCTTCTCTTGGAAGTCTGATTTGTTTGTATGGCTACAAAACATATACGTGTGGTTGAATAGATGGAGAGAAACCTATGAAATGGTGTTGTAAAGGCTAAGTTGTGATTGTTTATTAACACTTGTTTCTTCTGAGGTAAGGGGTTGTTTTTCAGGCTGTGCTGCTTACAGACAGAACTGGGTTACGCTCTTGGTTATATTTTTGCAGCCTTTTTAGTACTGCTGCTGTTTACCTTTCTTTGTCCTCTGAGAGCTTTGTTCATGTGTTCCTCAAGGATTTCTCCACACCTGTTTGCCCATCATCAGCTCGTTCACATGTTACTGCCATGTAGTCATCCATGTCTCTAACCCCTGCGAGGGGTTTGCCTGTCCTGTCCCTGTAAACACTACCCAGCTCCTGCAGGAGATGGGCACCTGTAGCCATAGCTGGCACATCTGAGCAGAAGACTGTATGGGGTGAAGATAAGAGAAGTGAGAAGGTTGATGTGCTGTAAGGCCACGATGGGAGGCAAAGGCATCCTTGGCTGTGTATCCAGTGTGAACGCTTCCAATGAAGAGGCTCGTGTGCCACTGATGAGGAGCAGCCTTTGTTGCAGGACACTTTTTTTCCCTGAGCAAATATCAAGTTTTGATAAAGCTCCCACATGCTGAATAATGAACTGATGCCAAATTAATACTCCAGTTTATAAATGGAGAAGGGAATAGGATCTGCCTTTTAGATTTGAGTAGCAAGCCTGCTTTAGACAGCTCGATTGACACCTCTTTAAATTCACTGAGAAGATCTGGGGCATCAGCTACTTCCCCGTGCAGATCCTTTGTGCTCCCAGGCAGGTTTTCCAGGACCTTGGTGTAGAAGAGGCTTAGGCCTGCTATTTGTGTATCACTGAAAGTTCTTTCAAAACTGCTGTGACAAGTAGAGCAGCACCATTATAAAGCAAGAATTTTGGGAAATGTGCCTTTGGAACTTTTTAGGAAGGAGGAGGAGAGACCATCTGTTTTGCTTGTCACAATTCTTGTTTGTTTAAGATGCGAATTGCCAGAAATGTGGAAAGATTGGGTACAACGACAAGTGATAGAGTAATTTTCACACTGGACTTATGGGAAGCATGTGTTGTCCATCTGTGTGATTCTCATTTTATGCAAATTTCGGAAGTGTAGTCTTATGTCTAATTGTCCAAAGGTGGTTCTGAACGTTCAAGCGGAGGGAAGCCATCGTGCCATATTGTCAGTGGGCCTTCCTTTGGCTCCCGAACACGCCAATGCAGAGAGCGCTGCTTGCTTGCAACTACAAATCGCAGTCGACACTTATATTTAGAATCCAATAAAATAATGTTTCGGGGTCTGCAAAACACTTCAGACCCATGCTTGGGTTTTCCTGGAAGTGGAGGAGGGTGCCGCAGTTTTCCTGACCCTCTTAAGCAGGTGGTACCAACCTCCCCAGTGCCATGCACTGATGCTTGCTGGTTCACAGACTGGTGAGTCTTTGGGTTAAGAAATACACAACTGCTTGTGGTTAAAGATTATCCAAGGAATATCTCAGTTTCTGAGAGGAAGCTTTGATATAAGGTTTGTTTTAGGGGAGGAAAGTGTTGATCTGCAGCCTTAAGAAACATCCATGGAGGATGATGGAAGTTTTGCTTGGAGCATATTTAATTTTTCAGAGCTGGTGAAAGTATTTCCCCTTACCTAGCTAAGCACTTTGAATAGCTCCCAGAAGATACATATTATTTTTATCTCAATTTTTAGATTATTTTTTTGTTAATGATTTATCTCTGAACTGCAAATGATTCTGTATTTTTTTGACTCAGTATGGCTACTGGAAATTTGGCTGGATATAATCCTTAATTGCACTGTAATCAAAGTGCAAATATTCCCAATTTAAAATACACTTTTTCGAGTGCTCAGTCAAGGGATGCTTCGTGCTTGATCATTATGGAAAGACAGACAAGAGATCCAAATGCAGTGAAAATGAGATTCACTTTGGAATTCTTATCAGAATTTCTCATGAAACATTTTTTCCCTTGCTGCTGATTCATTAGATGGTACAATCCCAGCAGTGCCAATGTGCGATGTCAGTTGTTGAACATTCTTTAGCCAAGCACTGTGGCTCTACATATAGGCTTTCTGATTTTCTTGACTTATATCTTCTTTCCATTGTTGCTGTTTGGATGATTTCAGGGCCAATTCCTATTTGTGACTTCAAAAATACTGTATTTTACAGCATGATGTAGCATTAAGGCAGAAAAAACCAATGGAACAAGAAAAGCCTTTTTGAATGACAGCAAATGTAGTGATGGTAACCCATAAAACCTGAAATACAATTACACCACTAATTCTGACTCCTTGTAATCTGGCTGCCTTTTGGGGGAAGATCTGCTGGGCTTGTGAGCGGAGTGGAAACCTTGTTCCTAAGGCCTGTTGATCAGCTGTGTGCTGGCTGATGATGGAAAGTCTGTCTCTGGATGTTGGCAAGATACCGTAGCAGGTCCACAGGTTTCTACTGGGTCAAGAGTGCTGCTGTAACACAGCTCAGAAGCTTTTAGGTATATGAAGCTAAAATGAGGTAGGAGAAATGGACTTGCTGAAAGGGAGAGGGGGCATCACAAGCAAAGAAAACGAGAAGTTAAAGCAGCCTTCTGGCTTGCTGCAGGTCTCACCTGGTGAAGGGATGGAAGGAAGAGAAGTTGGGTCTCTTTTATCCATCAGGACAAAGGAGAGCAGCAGGAAAGAGGTAGAAATCCCTATTTCATTGACTGAGGTAGAAAGCTGTGCTTCATTGTTTGGAGAGGTCTTGGGGAGGAGGAAGGAAGCATGCCTCCTCTTCTCCAGTGAGATTACTTAATGAGTGGCTTTCACCTGGGAGAGGCTGGGGAAATGCTTCAAGTCTCTTTCTATGACAATATCAAGGTGCTCTTTTTGGTGGTGGTGTTACCACCAAAGATGGAGGAGGAAGAAAGGGAGGAGTTGAGGTGGCAGAAGGAGGGAGATGCTCCTGTGCAGCTCAAGGTGGGTGGACTCCAAGGTGAGGAACTTAACACAAAATCTTTTTTCCTCTGCATTAGAAGCTGAGCTCTGTGGCAGCCTCCTGCTGAGATGTGTCCTTTACCTGGAGGAAAGACTGGTCCAGACTTAGCCCAGGAAGCTAGAAGCTCTTTTTTCTGTTTATTTTTGTTCTACAGTACTTGTTAAATTCATCATTATACATGAATTAGTACAATAAAGATTGTAAGATTCTTGGATACATGTAATTGGAGCTATAAATAGAAAGTAATCTGAATACAGTACAACTGATTGTTTAAAATTGTTTTAAGGGACAATCAGGTATATTTTATATGTAGCAAAAAGATACCAGGCCCAGTAGAATCAGTTCCATACTTCAGATTTATTTTCTGTTATCAAAGTATGTAAAATATATTATAAAAAAAAGAAAGAAACCCCAAACCTTAAATGTCATTTTATAGGTTTTAGGCTTCAAGAGAAACAAATACCTTTAAGCTAAACATGGCAGCCACTTTGCAATAAGCAATGACTTCTTAATGCCTTTGGATACTGAAAACTTGGCATCTGAAGGAGGAGTGAGCGGCAGCACCAGTTCCGCTTCCTCCTCCTCCTCCAGCTTACGTAAGGATGTGTCTAAACTCCAGTGGATTCACTGAAAACCCTGGGGTTTCCTTTGATGCTTTCATCAGGTGGTACCTGATCCATGCAAAACAAGCAAGGGGTTTAGGAGATTGGAATACTCACCTTATAGCCGTCCATGTGTTCTGCTCGCGTGTTGTAAGCAAACAACCTGGAGCAAAGCGTCGTGGTGTTGCTGCTTTGTCTTTGCTTGTCTTCAGCAGGGCTGAGTATTCCCAGAGCTGCTCCACGCTCCTGCCACACTGTGTAGATGTGTCCTAAGCAAGTTAGCTGAGCTATCTCTGTGGTGTAAACTGATTTAAGAAAGCAGAACAGAAGAGGTACACCTCCTGTGTCCCACACCCCAAAATATTGTGGAAATCTGCAACAACTTCAGAAATTCTTGTGTGTTGCTGGAGGTGGTTTCAGTTTTCACACCAGAAGTAATTTAATTTCAGCACTTAAAACCCAAAAAGCTCCAACATATTGCTAGCGTGCAAAAATTCCATGTGTGCTAAAAAACAACAGCATATGGTTGGGTGGGGTGTGACCAAAATGAACATAGTTATCACATTGTGAACTTTCTTTTTACAGACTTGATTAAATAAGGGGGGGTGGGGGGAAACGACACATGACATCTAGGATGAGAACCTGGAATTCTCCTAGAATCTGCCTTTTCAGATGTTGTGTGGTTGACTGAAAGGTTCATCTTGCATAAACTGCGACTTAAAATAGGAGACTGCCATTTCATCTGAAGGTGAAGGACACACAGGAAAGCAAGGTGGAGAGAAGTCTAGATGTCTCTGAGATGAACCATTGGAGGAGAATTGTGCAGACTGCAGGCTGGAGGGGAACTTTGGCACTCCCTGTTTGCTGTCAGAAAGCAGGTAGATCAGGATTATTTGCTTTTTATTTATAATCCTATGGCCTGGGTTTGAATTGGGTAGGAGGAGTTTTTACATGGTCTTACTTGCTGGGTCTGTACTGGTCAGGATGTTTAAACGTTGCTGACGGTTCTTCCCAGGGGGGTTTTAGCGCTAAGTTGTTTGCAGGCACAAATAACTGAAGTCATCTGTGATGATGACCTTATATATATATCCACAATCTTTCTTTATTTTTTTTACTTTGGTCTTTTTTTTTCCTGTTGAGTCCAATAGTGCTCAAGACCTTATCGGGTCCTCATAAAAATTGAGCAGTAGCTTGACTTTGCCAGGTAGCCACTTTTTGCAGGCTGATTTACTGTCAGATTCATGGCTAACTCAATGATCAGCACTGTTGTGCTGTCCTGGGGGCAGCTGGAGAAGACATCCTCTCATTCCCAATCAAACTATATGATTTCTGCTGCAGACCTCAAACACCAGTACTGGGCCAAGGGAGCTACGCTGTGCAAAATGTGCCTTATTTTCTGCATGCAAGTCTGTCAGATGGTTAAAAGCGAAAAAAACAGTCCTAATTTGTCTTCTTTCTTTGATGATTTTCATGAATTCTATAATCCTCTCTGGTTTCCAACGAGGAATGTTCTCACTCTTTGTGTTGCTTTCCTCATCTTCTCAAGTGAGCGGTCATCCTTGAGCAGCCATACTGATTAGAGCTTGGCCCGCTTTATGCTCTTGCAAGGTGGGTCTTACAAACAACAAAAACACTTCATGTAAAGGTATATTCTTCCAGTTTGAAAGCTAAGAACTGAAAATGACTTTGGATGCCTTTGCAACTTTGGAAAGATTTTGAATATTTGAGTTGTACCCAGGAAGTTTGTTGCTTTGTCTTGGCCAACGTAATTATTGTGAGCATCTTTTTCAGAATAAAACTTGGGTTACTCTGTGGAACAATAGGGTCTGTCAACATGTGACAAGGCTTTCATGTCTTGAGGGGAGGATCCAGTCGATGCAACAAAGCGTCAATCAGGATGTAGAGCTGCAGGAAGGTAACTCATGCGTGCTCCAGGGTTGTCCAGATCAGATGGAGAAAGTGCCAAAAGAGGTTACCCTTCATCACCAGCTGAGAGATGAGCTATGTATGAAAGACAGGACAGCTTGAAGAGCCCTGAATGGTGATCTCGGGAGATGTGTCCCTCAAGAGATGGAGACATGCTTCATGTCCTTGTACAGTCACTTGAGCAACTTGATGTGAGAATACTGAATAAAACACAGAAACCCCAAGAGGGCATTTCACTGAGAAGCCCGAATGGGAATTATCCAGCCTTTTAGCAGGTGTAAGGGCCCTGCTTGAAAGTGGCATCGTAGATGTCTCCTGAGCCTTCCCAGTAAGCCAGTAATGGATCTGCAGCTTGCCAGATAGTCTGTCATAGGTTGTCAGCCACGGCTGGGAGGAGGGACGGCAGCCTCTTTTGTTCCCATGTCAAGCATGCAGAGAAGGGGCTCCTAAGTAGATAATTCAAGGGGAAACAGCTGCTGAGTTCTCAATTCTCCATGACTCTCTAATTTTGCCTCCTCCTCTTAATGTGTTTGCCTGCTGCTGGATGAATGCTGCCTGCTGACAGTCAGGCAAAGAGAGAAATGATGAAAACTTCAATGCAAACTACTGTCAAGTGTGGCTATTTTGATGCCTATGGAAGAAAAAGTCGAAAGGCTTTCTTGGATGTGAGGGCTGTGGGTGGATGATTTTAAACTCCTGTAGAAGGGCACACTGACTCTATTGCCCTAGTCCTCATCTCTTAAGTCAAACTAAGTATTCCAAACTCTACTGATTTTCTGATTGTGAAGGGATTTTTCTTCTCATCTTAAAAAAAATCCAGTGCTGGACATCACCTGAATATATAAGAATCAAACACTTTATTTAAAAGTAAATAAACATTTGAATTGTGGCTTGAAAATGTAAATCCTGTAGACAACTCTCCTCACCCACTTAGAATCAGAGTATCAGACTGGTTTGGGTAGGAAGGGACCTTTCAAGCTCATCCAGTCCAACCCCCCTGCAGGGAGCAGGGAGCTCAGAGCCCTGGCCAACCTCCCCTGCAATGGTGCCAGGGATGGGGCAGCCACC
>WTSP01017019.1:45356-61173 GCA_025331215.1 Actenoides lindsayi
TGTCCACCAGGACTCAGATCCTTCTCCTCAGAGCTGCTTTCCAGCAGGTCTACTCCTAACCTATATTGATCAAGCTCTCTTCTTCAATGGCCGGTGTCCAAGGTGGACTCTGTTCTGCCTTTGATCCTAATCTGTACATTTTTAACCAAGTTCCAGAATCCAGCTCCTGAATTGGTTCCCCATCTGCCACTGAGTCCAGTCTGGGACTTCCCCACTGCCTACTCCACAATATCAATGGTGACTGATGTAATTGCCATCAGGGAGGTCGGCTTCAGTATTGGTTTTGTTTATATTCCATTTTATTATTACTATTTTCATTAAAGCCATTTTAGTTTTCCAACTCGTAAGTCTCTCTTCCTTGTTACATTTTTATTCCTTTTTGGGAAGGGAGAGTCATTAATAGAGAGCATCTGTAATTCATCCAGTGGCCAGCCCAGCACTGAACCTTGACACTAAAGCACTCTGGAGGCAACCTGGCAAGCAGCTAGAAATCATCTCCAGTTATGAGAGCATATATTGGAAGTGCCTGAAACAATTCATGCTTTCACTACCCAAGGACTTGGAGACCTGTTCATGCAGAGAAAATATCTGCAGAGATATCAGCCGTGAACTATCCCATATGTGTAACTAGGGTTCACAGCTGTTTGGTATGAAACAGGCAGGGTAGCGTCTGCTGGCAGTCAGAGTCATTTGTTTGCCTTCAGAAAGTGCATGGCATTGACCATCTTTTCTCTGTTGCAAAAGCAAGAGTGTAGAGCGATCAAAGAAGCCCAAAGAAAATTGCCAAGAGGCATCTGTTCTGAATTTACATCATCATTATAGTATGATCCATTGCTACAGAAGATAAATGCCCAGTTGATCTAATCTGAGGGTACCATCTTGTTACCATGCAGATTCCTGTAAGCCAAACAGTATTATACCACCAATCAGGTGGCAGAAGAAGACAAAAGAAGACTTTTTTTCTCTCTCTCCAAAGGCCAGCTTTTCATTGTGATTGGTGCAGGTGTTGCTCAGGTCTCTCTGTACAGGCCAGACTCTGAGTGAAATAATTACAGACCTTACCTGAGCACTCTGTCCTCCTAGAGCATAGAAAACACAACAGAGCATTCACTGATTTATCTGTATGAAGAGAAGCTACTGAGAATACATTCAGGCTAACCCCTTCCTATTTATTCCTCTATAGTAACTTGGAAGACCTTTTTTCCAACTCTGTGTTTTTCTACAATTTGTATTAACATTGCTAAATATATGGTGACCCAGTGTATAACTAGTAAGTATCTCTGAGAGTTTTATGACTTTTACAACTTCTCTGTAGGAATTTTATAGATCAGACCAACTTGTTCCAACTCCAGTGGATTTCTGTTATGTCAGAGGCCAATTGCATTCCTCTTGGGCTTGCAAGAAATTCTCAGCCATAAAATAGTCTGGAGAACAGCATTGTGCTTTTGCAAAAGTAGGGACTTAGTGCAGTGTTTTGTGCAAAATAACTTCCCAATCAACAGCTTTAGTAAAGAAGAAATCATAATTATCAATTCCACTTTTACCCTTCTGAAAAGACTGTTTGTATAAGTCTATGTAAAATCCCTCAAAATGAGCTGCTGACCCTTTGCACACCTTGAGTGACAGGTATACATATACATACATGTGGCTGTCCAACTGGGCAGAGTGAGCAGCGGGAGCCTGTGCAGCTGCCAAGTTTACCACACCAGTTTGTGCTAGATATGGTTTATGCAAATAAGAAATACTGAACTCAGTGCAAGGTGTAGTTCCTGAACTTGAGTTAGCCAGAGTTTGTGTGGGCTGACCAAACAGACATTCTGGCTTTCAGCTCTGGTGGACCTGTGAACTGGGCAGTACACACGGATGGTATTTCCAAACTGCAATGCAAGAACTTGTTAGCTAGGAAGATGTTAGTGGTGATCAGCAAATTTAGGAGCCCTACCTACATTGCCAAAGGAAAATTCATACTTTTTGTCCGGTCCACAGAGGAAAACAAAAAATCAGTGTTACTAAGCTGGTGTGTAGCGATAGTGAGTCAGCCCTTGTAGGACAGGTGAAGCCACAATCTTTAAAAATATATGTATTTCAGTTAGTCCGAGTAGATTCTCAGCTTCCCTAGACATCTTTCCATGATGGCCGAAAAGGGTTTGTTTTTCCAGCCATGTTAGCTATATGAAGGTACAGCAGAAGCAGTCCTAATCCTTATTAACTACCTTATTGAAGCTAGGGTTCTTAACAGCAGGTTAACTGGCCATAAAGGGCCTAGTTTTCCCCACATGCTTTACTTTGGCTAGTTAAGCATATCTTAAATCAGAGTGCTTATACACATCAGGGTCACCAGACAAGCACAAAAACTTATACCTAGCAGCCCTTTATCCCAGCACAGTCAGAGCCTCATAAAGGATGTGGTTACGTGGTGATTAAAATGTAACATGCAATTTTACAGCAGTCTTAGAACTCCATTGGACAAGGGTTCAATAACAAAGTCATGTTGACAAAAACATAATTTTGTTGCCTTCCTATCTTGGAAGGGAAGAAGTGGGGCATTGAGAGCATTGCTGGGGACACAGGTGTCAGTGGCACTGAGCCAGCATGCAGATCTTGATGGAAAAGCATGTAATATTGCTGGGATTTGCAAAGCATCTGAGCTGCAGAAAGGGGAGGTGGACCAGATATTGTCCCTTGCTGCAGTGGACCTGGAATTCTGGAATATGGCAGCAGAACACCCCACATGCCAAACCTGCACAGTGACATGTGAAAACATGCAATATGTGTTAGCCTCACAGATGTAGCTGCATGCAAAAAGACCTGCAGGTAAAGGGCTTTTGATGCATAAGATTTTAAATTGTCATTAAGTACAGAGACATTTTTTCTGTCTCCATTATATGCAGAGCTCATATTGCAAAAGATGATTGCTTCTGAAGTGCATTTAGGTAGTAAAATTGTTATATTATAAAACAATGCACTAATAAAATGCCTATTATAGTACTCCATACATTAATGCCATTTTGAAATAAGAAACTGCTCTGTGCTCAATGCTGATGTTTATAATTATTTTTTTTCAGAAAAGGATTTAGTAACTGGTTCCCAAGGAGCAGTGATCATTTTCTGTTTTGTGCTTTGACCTTTCTATGATTCCACCAATTGAGTCTTCCCTCAACAGTGTGATTATACCGTGTCTAAGCTGCACTGCAGGAAAAAGATAAGTAGTTGCTCTGGTTAGCAGGAATAGAAATGCATGGGATTTTCTACTGACATAGAAGATTTGCTTTATCATCTTTTTCCAGGCAAAAAACCTCCTCAGAAACATGACTTATATTACAGGCAAGGTGAAATGGTTTATGGCCAGTAGCTCCCCACCATTTACAGTGTTGTCCATTGTGGAACAGAGGAGAAACATGAAATCATCGCTCCCAGTTTCTCAGAATAGTGCAGATGTAGCATTAGGTCTCAGTTGAGCCCTCCATGGTACTGGGGCCTCAAATCCAGCAATGCATAAAAGTAAATGTCACTTAAGATGGGAAAGTAGGGGAAGGAAGAGGGAATCAGGAAATATTTGTGTAGCCATTGAGGAATGTTACCATGGTACAATTTAATCAGATGCACCTCTCTGCACTTCAGTGGGAGGAGTATTTTAAAAGGAACTAAAAAACGCTGTAGAAGATATGGGGAGTAGGAAACATGCTGTATATTTGATAAGAACATGGACTGTAACCAACCTAAGGTGACATCCAGTCTTTTATTGTCCCTGAACAAGAACTAAAGCAGACACTACTATTTTAATGGTTTTTTTGTTTTGTTTTTTTTTTTTAATTCTTGTTAGCATTGAATAAACATGTATGAAATAATAAATGTGAATAAATATTTAAAGACTGTGGAGTAACTATAAATCTGTCATCTCCTCCAAGGAATTACTTCAATGTGCAAGCACAGCCTCTTCTACCTCTCCTTCACTCACTGCACCTTCATGTTAACCCCAGCCCTGTGACCTCCACAGCATGAGTTGTGCACATCTTTCTTCTTATGCATCCTATTCAGACATTAGCACAGACCAGGCCACAGACAGATTTTTTTTCTGGACAAGGTGATGATTAGCCCCAGCTATATTGCCTAGATTTGGAGGGTCCTGGCCATGTCTTCATCTCTCACAGCCCTGTGCAGACCACTCCATGCCATCACTGTCAGTGTGCCCAGTGAGTGCCCCATATCTCACAAATCTTGCCCCCTTTGCAGTGTCCTTGTGTTTTCTTGTGCTAACTATGTTGGAGTTCCAGGACTGCTTACCATGTTGCTGTTTATTTGCTAGAGGTGGAATAATTTCAGTCTCACCTGACTCAAAAGCTTCACTGGAAACACCTCCACTCCAGCTCAGTCCTCACTGAAAAACATGCACAACAGGTAGAATTTCATAAGCAACCAGTGCGAAGCTCCCACATAAACCACAGGTACTTTCTGGGATACATTGTAGAGTCTGCTCAGTGAGGAAACCAGTTCTAAATATAACAACAAATTTCTGCTTAATGATTCATTCAGCAGAAAGAATTCCTCCACTGACTTCATCAGCATAAAGACTTGGGGTGTAGGAAGCCTTGTAAAGGAGAGGGTGAGGATGACAAGGCAGCAGGGTGGGGCTGTGGGGCTTGGTCTGGAAGTAAATAGTCTTAATTTAGAGTCAAACATATCCTTCAGTGTTTTCAGAATATGAACATGCTAATGTATTTTCACACAAGGACAGGAAAATACCTAAGCCTGATATTCTTTTCAGTGTGGCAAATGCAGTGGAATAAAATGTGTTTATTGCAAATGATTCCTACAGGAAATAAATGCATCTCTATAGGAATAAAATGATATTGCCAGTAATTCCTATGGGAACACAGATGTAGAGCAACTGATTATGAATAGCCTGATTTACTAAAGGAAAATAAAATAAAGATGAAGAAGTTTCCAGGAGATATTGTGCAAGAAAGACTGAGTATCTTCTTGCAGTTGAAAATAAAGGCTAAAGGTGCTAAAGATGAGACAAAACCACTGTTGCTGGTATTCATGATGCAGCTGGCTAATAGCTTAGGAAAGTTCAATTCTTGCAACCTAAAGTGGAACTAGAGGTCAGCTTTTCTCTTCAGCAGGGAAGTCTGTGCAGGGAAGGTGAAGTTATGAGTCTGCACCTCCCCACAGTGCCCAGTGTCCTTGCAGACATCGATATCTTCCCCGTTCTCTCAGGAAGTTCGCTCTGTCTGACTTTGGTCGGTATGAGATGCAAATTGGCCATGTTTGTTTCTGGTCTATGTGTAGTTGCAGGCTGAAACAATAGCATATAAGCCTGAAAAACCAGAAACCTAATTATTGAAACGTTGCAATTAATATAATAGGGTGATTGAGAGTGCAGCTGGTAAACAACTAGATAATGGGCCAATGAGAGGATGTCTGGAGTCCATCAAAGGACTATCTGGTGCCTTCACAAGGCACCTGTGGTATTTTATGACAAAGATATCCAAATAAAGGACTCAAAGATGTATGGCATGAACTGAACACACAGTGCTGTTAATGACAGGTGCTAGAGTACATGCTTAGTGTAAGGATAAAATAATTACCCAGTTAAAAACACATGCTAAATGCATGATAGATGGTAACAACAAAAAGCCATGATGTAAAGCATAAGGGATTGACTAAATGTAAGTCCCAGGGAGACAGGGATGTGGACTGCCTCCGTGGCTTTCACCTCATTTACCAACACCTGGGTGACACAGGTTGCCCAGACGCTGCTGGTGCTTGGTGCCCACGTAGCTGTCTCCTCTCCTGGCTTCTTCAGTAGGTGTCCACCAGATCAACCAAAAAAACTCAAAAAACCTGCAGCTTTGATTGGTTCCTCAAGAAAGCAACATGGGAAGGGAGGAAGCCACTGTCCTGTATTGGGCTGACACAATTAGTCACTGCAGTGACAGCTCATCTCTGCCAGTGGGGGTGAGAGGGAGAAAAGATGAGAGATTGAGAGGAGGCAGGGGAGGAGCATACTGGGAAAACACACAAAGGCAGAGCTGAGCAGAGCCAGACATGGTTAATCCCAGCAGGTTTTATGCTTCTTCCCCCTCCTGCAGAAACTTCAGGAAACTCAGATTGACTCTGTAAATGCCCACGTACAATGAAGAGTTATACAGCAACAGCAGGAGGGTGTTTTTGCAATCACGTGAGTACTGATAGTCAAAGCTAGAGCTGCCTGGGTATGGCCGTGTCACATCTGTGGGGGCTGCAGCCTGTCGATGGGTTTTTTGCCATAAGAACAGGGTCACACTAAAGTGACAGGGCATTTGCTGCCAGGGAATTATCTTTCCCTTTAAAACAAACAAAACCAAACCAACCAAACAAAAAACCCCTGATAAATGAACTTGCAGCTTGATTAACCCCAAAGCTGTCCCTACAAAGAGGCTTGGCCTGGACCCTAGCAGACAGACCTCTGGCTTCAGGGGTTGAAGGCCCAAATTCTTGCTCTGAGCACGTTATGCCACTGCTCTCTTTCCTCCTGGAGATGTTCCTTACTACATGATTCAGAACCCCACGAGTGGCAGCCTGGCAGGTTGGGTAGATGGATGGATGAATGGCTTGGGGCATGCACCTGAGGCACAAGCATCAAGTTCAAACCTGCACCCCAGTTAACAGGTGCCAACACAAAGTGAAAGTGCTCTGCTCCAGAGGGGGTGAAGCTCAGGTCCCACACCCCACAGCTGGGGCAGAGGAGGACTCTGCACTGTGATCTGCTCACCTTTCCCTCCCTTTTCCCTGCTAAGCTTTAATGTCCAGTGGTCCATCCTCCCATGAAGCAGGAAGATTACTAGAAAGCTGGAAGAAATAGTCAGAATGTGAAGACCATGTATTTTAGAGGATTTATGTTCCAGTAGAGAAAACTTGCATCAGATACAGAAGTCTCAGTAAATTGCATTTCATAAAAGGAAGGTAGTCACCTTGAAATGCGTTCAGGATCAGGAAAAGTAAGTAAGAAAGAAACTGAGGAGCAGTGCTGAATTTAAAAACACAATACATTATATTCAGTCTGTCATCCTTTCTCACTGAGGGTTTAAAACACATTTTATGAGAGGAAGAAGGTTAACATAATTTATATTAGAAATCATCATTATTATGGCAGATAAATCAGGGCAAGTATTTTTATTCAAGCCCACATTCTTGCAAAGACAATTTACTTTTCTAATGTTTGTGGCACCTGGTGAAGAGCTGTAAATGATATTATCAGCCAAGCCTCAGCAAATTGTTACCATGCACGCACAAGCAATGTGCTGGGAGGGCAGCAGCACAAAGACAGCCTAAGCAGGATAGTAGGAAGAGCCGCTTTACATCCTACTGTCTTGTGCATTGCTTTTCCACCTGGAAGACAGTTGCCAGCATACTAAAATCGGTGGAGTTATATCAGGGATGAATTTAGCTGTTAGCTGCAGAACTTTTCAATAGCGATGTTGTTGCTACCACTGTATTGCCACTTGAAGACATTTATGGCATATGGGATGTACTGAACACACAAATCCTTTAGTTACTCACCAAATGCTGTGAAACTTGTAGGTGGCTCAGTACTCAAGCAAACAGCATTTGCAGCTCTCAGTTACTGGCAGGATGCCATGTACGAGCCCACAGTGTACTTGAGAAATTAGTAGATAATTAGCGTGGATCAGGAGAGTTGTAACATTTCAGATTTTTCTATAGGTCTGTCACTAACAGATCTCAATGTGAAATGGTTAGTTCTGAGCATGTCTGTAATACTCAGTCCTTCAACTTTTTAAGGCAGAGCCCATCTATTTGCATGGGTGCGGATAAGTCCTTAGCAAAGCAAGCTCTCAACAAGTATGTTCTCCCAAAAGTCTAGCTATTGTAATGGACATAAATTAATTCATAAAACACAAGGTTGTTGTGTCAGAGCAGGCTTTGTATAGAAATGTTAACCTCTGAATAAATAGTATATTAAATTCATTAAAATATGTATAAGCAGAAGATTTCAAGTTGATAACTCACCTTTGGTAGGATATACAAAGAAGAATATAGTCTATGATAGAGCCTATGTCAAATAATTACTTAGGAAGTCCTGAGGGGAAAAGAGATCATATGAGCAACTGGAAAAGTGTCATAAGAAAGCAAAGGGAATATCCTGCAATATAGGTTATGACAGCTGGGACTGAGTATGTTATTTCAGATCTGCTTAAATTGGCTCAAGATAGCTTTGCCTCAGTCTGAACTAGAAAAATAAATTGGGAAGGAGCTGCTTCCTCAGCTCTGAAGAGGGTGGGGAAAGCCAGGTGTCTTGGGATGTGCAGAAGGTATTTTGGGAGTTACGAATTAAAAGAAGACAGTATTCTTGCTACTGTGTCATACTGTAGGGACAGTTGCCATAGCACCATTTGCTGCTAAGAATAGATTTCTAAAGCCCAGCAGCAGGCCAAAATATTTGTAAGAGTTCGGATTTTTTTTCTTTCCAAGGCCAATTCAAATGAAATGCAGGACCCTGTGCACAGCTGCTGAAAAACACAAGATGTAACTCACACATCCTGCCCCAAACTAGGATGAGGTGGAGTAATTTGGGCACAGGCATTTGGTGTTTGGCATAACCTTACATGAAAATCAAAGTAGTGTGTGACACGGGGTCCATCTCACCTGAACCTTGACAAAGAAACAGAGCTTGGATTGTGAGGCATCCCATTTTAAAGTGGAAGATTTTGTAAAACAGGGGGACAGCTGAGACAGGACCTGAAATTATTTTTCCTCTCTCCCACTGATTTTTCCTTCATAAGGAACGTTGCAGCTCTCTGCACTCCCTATAGTGCTGAAAAGGGGTTTCCAAGTCTGAAGGAAGACTCTGTCCTCTTTGCAGTTGTCTCCAAAATGTGGCTGGAAATCCAGCTGCCCCAGTCATAAGCAGGTCAAAGGCACTGTGACACAGCTGCCCCTTTCAGGCACAGAAATAACTTATTCCAAAGCAGAGGTTTGGAGGCAGTAGCTCAAAGTAGGTTGCCTAATTCAGCTTGTGCATTGGTGCAGCATGGGAACTGTTCTTGCTCCCTCAGTAATTATCAAGGTAGAGTTAGAGAGATATTGAGTGGTGCACAACAGTTCTGAACACTGCAGTGAAACAGAATCTAATCAGGGAAACGTGCTGCTAGTATCTGACCATCCACAATGCAATGAATCCACCTTCACTGTCTTGCCTACATGTGGCTGCACACCTGGACCAGATTGTCACGGCAAATTCTGCACAAGCATCTCTCCTAATGTGGAGTGGGTGGAAAGGTGGAATTCAGACTATTATTCAGGAAGAAAAATAAAAGGTGATGACAGTCTTCATAAAAATTACCTCTCTTTGTCACTTGGGACACTTCTGGCATAAGACAGTATTCATTTATACGAATCATGGTGTCACCCCTCATCACACATTGGATTAAATCCAAGAGACTTAATGCAGAGAGAGGCAAGCCATAGGCAGAGGATGCTGACTCCTTTTAAGCAGTTCTGGGGATTATTGTGCTTAATGGAAATATCAAAGAATAGTAGAAAAGGGTGAGCAGGGAGGAAAAGGCAACCACAAGAGCTTGTCAACTTTAAGGGATATCAATTAAGCACATTGACTCTCTGGAAAAAAGATGATGCATTGTCTGCCTTTGGGCACTACTGCAGAACAAGTAGCTTTTTCTGTGCAGGGTATCTAAAAATTGCTTATCTGCCACTCTCATCAGAAGATCATAATTTTGAAACCTGGACATACAAAATTAATGAGATGGACAGGGGCTTAACACTGACAAAAAAAAACCCTAGACAGTTCTCAAAAGCCACCAATGCACTAATACCTTCCTCTTATCCTTTTCTGACATGCTTGAGTTGCACACAGAGCTTTCCACAGCAGTAGCATGCTGAAACCTTTTTTACTTCCTCACTGTGACATTCACAAGAAGACATTTGCTGACTCTATGCATTTGTTCCATGAACATCTGCATGATGCCTTCTCTTTCTGTTTCACCCACACCTTTTTGTACAAGCTAATGTTTCATTCAGTTAAATCTCATCATTTTAGAGGTGGATATAAGCTGGACTGCAGTGTGAGACATCTATATACGTAAAGAATTTCCCATAAGTGTGTGTAAGAGAAGCCAAATTGGGATAATGCATCCTTAAGTGTTTGTGTTGTAGTGGAGAGAACAGTTATTGGCCTACTGCACAAGGTTCTCAGGAAGAAACCAGAACACGATATTGGCAAAACACACACCATATCTTCCTCTTAACCACAGCCTAATTTACCAGTCCAGTAAAATACACAACTCTACTTGTGCTGAGCTGTAGCTAGGGTGATTTTCATAGCACAGCTCAAAAGTGGAATTCAGTCCACACAGTCTATGTGGGGATTCTTTATTATTTAGAATGCCCCATAACAAGTTAATCTTTGAAGTCAGGTAGGAGGAGTGTGAAGAAACATGGATCTTCTCAGCATATGAAGTTCTTTGCACCCAATACAAAGGTTCAGCAAGCTGGGAGCAAGCGTACAGGAAGTGGGTAGTAGAAGCTGAAAAAAAAAACCCCAAACCCAAACAGTAGAAATAGGATGAACCCAGTCAGGTTGCTTCTCCCACTGTGTTGTATCTGGGCCAAAACCCCTGTGTTCTGCAGTGCATTCGCTTGTAGGAGGGAAGACTGCAGGGGGAGAGGAAACACCTGCTCGCTGGAGGCAGGCACACATTCCTAAGAGAAAATCACTGCCTCAGCTGTGTGTGAGACAGGGTCACAAAGCTGAAAAGCCACTTCAGGTGCTGTCACACTGGGCTGTGTGCAGGTGTACTAGGCATCACTAGAATACCTGTTGCACGGTGCTGCAAGGCTTTAGAGTGGAGGCAGATAGAGTGCCCTTACCACAATGGGAAACATGAATTACAGATTGATGTTAAACCTGCAGCCATTCTGCATTAACATACCTTTTAACTGATTGTCCTGTCTTTCTAAGGGACGTGAGACTCTCTGTATCACCTGTATAACTACTCACAGTGCTGTGGTGGGGTGGGAGGTGTGAGGGTCCCAGCTCTGGCCTCAGCCCTTCTGACAGGGACATCCCAGAAGAGAGGTGGAGAGCCTCCCCTGCATCCTTTTCGTTACTGCATTTATCTGTGGGTTTTCTGTTTCACAGCTGGTACCTCTACTCTAGATTAGAGGTAATTTTTATGCATACGACTAGGGTACTGTGATACTTAATGCTCACATTGAATGAAATGTAGTGGTGATGCTACACATAATTTATATATTCTGAGCCATTCTTTTGAAAGAAATGACAGAACTGGGGTCACAATAAGACAGACATCTGGTATCAAATGAATGTATGCACTTGCAGAAAAAAAACCCCAGCCTTCCAGATTAAGAGGACAACACACCTCATTTCCCTGTAACCAGCTACTTACCCTTACTGGGATGCCATACTCTTTACCTTGTCAGTCTTTGCTATTGACTCTTCAATCTGTTTTCTTTTTCTGACACTTCTGCTGTTTCTTATTTTCTGTTACACCTTTCCCTTCCTCTTCACTTTGAAGCTCTTTCTGCACTGCTCAGAAATGTGTGAAGTTAACAGCTCCATTCCTGCCACTTGTCACAGTTGCTTTTTCCAGTCACCTACCCCAGTTTCTGTGTATACATTGAACTAGTGGTGAAGGGAGACACCAAGCTCAGAGGCAGCAGTGGAGAAGCAATTGAATTTGCAGCCATTGTGTTGAGAGACCAGACCTGTATGGTGCATATTCTCAACACACATTGCTTGCTGGCAATCGGAGAGAAAAACAGCTATTGTTTTTCTCCCATCCTTTAGGCTCTTCCTCTGACATTTTTGCTCACTGTGGTTTTTTTGCCTCAAAATATGCAATTTACAGGAAATCTCCTTCTATAAGAGATTGTTGAGAAAATAACTGTTTACACAAATCAGATGCAGGCTTAAAGATGTTACACACTGGAAGAAGCCAGCTGCATCTTTTTATCATATCCTGTTGGTTAAATTATGCTAAGATGCTGGGACAGTGAGTCCACTGAAATCCTCACAGTTTTCTGTTTTAGCATCACTGGAACATACTCTGTGGACAGAAGACTTGTCCTGCAGTTGTATAAAAGTAGCATTATTTTTTACAAAACCCATGCAACGCAACAAGCAAGCATAGTTCATGTGAAGAGGTGATGGTACTATACTAAGGCAAATAGATAAAACATGAATGGCAAATGATTTTTGCATGTTATATGTAAGCCAATTAAAAACAATAATCCCAAAAGTCATGTCTATGAAAGAGCACCATGTGTATTACCTCTTTGAAGGAATCCCCACAAACTACTTATCTTTTTGAAATCTCAAACTGTGAACCACTGGAAATGTGAAAGCAAAGGTCCAGGACAACAAAAGTTTTACAGGCACAAGTAACACTTATCAGCTCTGGATGGCATCGCATTTGGATCGGTGACTGCAGCTTGACAAACTGCTTAATCAGTTCTCAGCAAACAGACACTGGGAAATTCAAACAACCTGCAAATTTGGGAAGAAATTTCAGCTCCACTTTAACAGAAGTGTCAAGGCAGACACTTTTTAAACAGAGAAATGTCATTTTTAAGTGCAGTGTTTCCACATTTTTACTCAGACAGAAGCTTTGATTTTTTTTTTTCCACAGATTCATCTGACCTAGCTTCCACCTAAGTGCCTGAGGTCCTCCTGGATAAGGAGGGTTAGGGCAGCTGCCCAAACAGTGGGAGATGACTTCATAGAAACTGAGCCAAACAGGTAGGTAGGAGCTTGCCATCCAGGTCAAAACCAATCTGTGTTAGCACGTGTACTTCTCAAATCTCAGAAAATTATGCTGGTTTTTGCTCCTTTGCAAAAGGCATAAGAGGTCTGCCAGCTCAAGAATGTCTGACAAGGATGACGTTTCAAGTCAGAAGCGTACCTCTTAAATTTTTGATTCTATGAGGTAAAAAAAAAAAAATAAAAATCTCACTTAGGGAAAGACAAGAAAACATGGATGTGTCTGTTTTATCCTTTATTCCACCATAGCATATGACTGTCACAAGAGCCATTGCTCTGAATCAGGTTGACAGAGTTGATTACTCAACTTGAAAAGAGACCTAAATACAAGGTTTGAGAGTTTTTCAGTGAAAAGAAAAGGTGTAATACAATAGGACAAAAATGCATAGAAAATAACCATTTCTTTATAGCTTCTAGAAATGCATACATTAGAAAGCAGGAAAGGTACTTTTCCTAAAGTATTGCATAGCATGGTGTTGAAAGTACAAACAAAACACCCTATTAAAGCCCAGTGGAAACAGCATAGACATGTGCTGCCTTCTTGTTCTTGTTCCACGGGAGTGTAAAACAAGGAAGATCTGCAGTGCTTTCCATGACATCCCTTTCAATACATGCTTGGCTGAGAGGCCTCCAGCACCTTGGGCAGACACTCTGCTCCAAGTGCTCCAGGAGGCACTGACAGTTGGACCCATGCAGCTCCATGGGCTGACATGGCCATCACATGCTGAACAACCACTCACACAAAACCTTGGGCATTGTGCAGTCCCACCCTGAAGGTCTATGCTTACAGATATTTAGAATTTTTTATGTTTTTATTTAACTTCCAGGTGGATCAGTACCAGCAACTTCCATATCATGTGTCATCCCAGTAACAGAACTATCAAGAAGGTCACCAAGACTCTTGCCTGTGTGATCCCACCATGCTGGGGAGCCTTGTCTGAAAGCTCCAGATATCACTGATTTATCTGGGGCTGCTAGCAGAGAACATGGCTACCACGGCTGTGTGAGTCCTTCTGGGACTTATCTTCTGGGACCATGGGTAGAGGTCCCCTTTGGTGATCACCTGGAGAGGAAGCAACTGTCCAGTGCATGCTTCTGCTTTGCAATGCAGTTGGGTTTTTGGCTGTAAAGGTCCCCAGAACATCCATGGATACACTTGCCATAAATGGCAGCCGTTGTGGCAGCACTGATTATAAACCTATTTACAAGATGGGATTTGGCCCTGCTGAAGCACGGATACTAAAGCTGCAGATGATCTCAGCTAAGGATTCACAGAAAGAAGGGCAGCCTTAATCTCCCTCAGGAACACAGAGTCATGGAGTTGGAAATAGCACCATGGATGCAGTAAACAAATGCAGCATTAGCTGCCCTCCCTCTACATGCCAGTGCTACCTACTCAGCAGAAGGGGCATCCCAGGTCCCTGACACCCACCCACATGAGCCCTAGGCACTCAGCTTCACCGCTGAGCACTGCTTTACTCTCAGTAAACCCAGGCTCACAAACACTGGCCCAAGGGGAGAAAAGTGAGCAAGTGCTGGGTTGCTGTTGTGGACAAGAGCGCTGTGTGCTGCTGTCATGCCTCTGCTGTGTGCTTGCTGCGTTTCCATGTAGAACATGACCTCTGCTATCACATTTAGTGAAAAGTGTTGTAGCAGCATATGCTCTGCTCTGGCAGCTAGCAACTTGAGAAAGCTGAAAGCATCTGCAGCAACCAGCCGCTGTCCCAGGGAGGAGAACACGCTGTCCTGAATATGACCAGGAGTTCAGCTGAGTTCTTGATGGTCAGCACACTCTCAAAGATGCTTTCATTCCTTAATGAAATCACTGTTGCATCCTGTTCTTGCTGTCTTAGCATAGCAACTGAGTATCTTAGAAGAAGCTGCATTTTTTCTTTTTTGTGCTGTTTTTCACAAGGTAAATTTGTTTTTAATGCTTTAAATTGCATTAAGGAGCACCAAAGCAATGAGATTATCACCAACACAGGCAGACATTTGCTGCTGGCTGTGCTTTTGCACAGGCTCTGTCAGACCAGGTTTCCCAGCCTGTCCTGAGCTTTGCTCATGAGAGGTCAGCGCAGATCCACTGCTGGCTGTGAACAAGTCAGAATTAACCTGAAGCAAAGCCAATGCAAGCTGCTGGGGTGGCTTGTGCAACCTGGACTGGGGACCTCTGTAGCGTCCACATCAGGGTGCTACATGGATCATCAGAAGTAAGCTGCTGTACTAGACACCTGTGTGAGAAATGAACAAGTCGACCTATGCAACTCAAAATCACGCATTATATACAGCCATGGTGGCACACAGGGCATCATTTTTGTGGCCCTCCTCCAGGCAAGCAGGGGTTGTCCCAACACAGTGCAGGACTTTGTATTTGTCCTTGTTGAACTTCAAGAGGTTTGCATGGGCCAAGTCCTCAAGCCTGTCAAGGTTCCTCTGGATGATATTTTGTTGTTAACCTGAGTGTGAACAGAGAGCTGGTTCTTCATTTTTTTCCATACTGTTGTGGTTTTAAAGCCCGGCAGTTTATGTGAGAGAAGAGCCAGTCCCAAGAGCCAGCTCTGTAAGCCCAGCACCCCATGCCACTCCAGGACACAGCATCCCCTCTCTGGCTTCACAGACACTCTCTGGCATGCAGCTGCCTGTGACAGCTCCACGCAGAGCGTGGCAGGCTCCCAGGAGGGGAACAAAGCCAGCTTTGTCTCCTTGCCCATCAGCAATGGGTTCCAGTGAACACCAGCTCGTGGAACTGGCTGGTGCTTCTGTTCTGCGTGAGGATAGGGAGGCTCTCCAGAGAGAGACTTAGATAGACTGGATTGCTGGGCCAATGTTAATAGTATGAGTTTCAACAAGGCCAAGTGCCAGGTCCTGCACTTGGGCCGCAATAACCCCATGCAACGTTACAGGCTTAGGGGAAGTGTGGTTGGAGACCTGTCTGGCAGAGAGGGGTCTGGGGGTTCTAATTGACAAGCGAATGAATATGAGCCAGCAGTGTGCCCAGGTGGCAAAGAAGGCCAA
>WTSP01017020.1:0-88437 GCA_025331215.1 Actenoides lindsayi
CATTGCAGGGGAGGTTGGCCGGGGCTCTGAGCACCCTGCTCTAGTTGCAGATGTCCCTGCTCCCTGCAGGGGGGTTGCACTGGATGACATTTAAAGGTCTCTCTTCCCACCCAAACCAGTCTGGGATTCTAAGAAAAGACTGGGAGGGTGGTTGTGTATGTTACTGTGCAGTATTAGGCAAAAGGGGACCTCCTGGCCGACGGAGCATGGTGCTCACAGGGCTGGAAGGCAGAGGGGCAGGTGGGGGGAGCTGCCAGGCTCCCCGACACCCCAGGGTGCTGCAAAGGGCTCGTGCTGGACTGTTCACCACCAGCTCAGCCCACTTGATGGGATCTCTGCTGGTGTCCTTTAAAAGCAAACCTTAGGAGTGATGTTGGCATGACGATTTACACGGACTCCCCACCCCGATTTGCCTGCTGACAGTGTGTTCTTCCCCCTCCTGCTCAGGCACATGAAGATTCACGAGAAGGACCCGAACAGCGCGGCGAGCACAACTCCCCCGTCGCCGCTGAAGCGCAGGCGGTTGTCTTCCAAACGGAAGTTCAGTCACGATGCTGAGATGGACAGAGAGGAGAGGACACCTGCAAAAAAGGTTCTTTATGGGGCATGAAGCCAAAGACCTTCCTGGCTACCTCCTAAACTGTCAGCTCTTGAGTTCATACAGTCAGCGTAGAAATAGGAAAATGTGGTCCTGTTATATATATATGTAGCCCTGTATATATTTTAAGATGCTGTGTTTTTCCTGTGCAGCCAACACTGTTATCTGAGATTGAAAATTAATTTCTAATATCAGATTGAAAAAATTCATTTTCTTAAGTTCTTTGTTGTTTAAATTTTCAAGATTGCTTATGACTTAGGTGATTGATGTTGGCTGACGAGAGGATGAACTATGCTTTTGCTACTGCAGCTTTTCCCCTAGTATTTTTTTTTTCTTCCCAATTAGTTCATATAGTAGTCTTGCAGGATAGTGATTTGAACTTTAAAAATCCCCAACATTGTTTACTTCAAATGTCTTTTTTTGCCTTGATCCAGAGAAAAGAAATAAAATCAGTAGTACATTTCCCTTTCACAGTAGCGTAATCCTGCATTATTGCAGTTGCAAGAGCAACCACAAAATATTTATTTGAAGGCTAGACATTTCCATTAGGGTTTTGTTTATGAAATCTTTTAGTGCATTTCAGTCGTTTAAACAAAACGTATGGCGGCTGCCAAACTCAACCCGACCCTTCCCACTCTCTATCTCTAAAAGGCGAGCTAGTAGCAGCTCCACGTGGCTCAGCATCCCTTGTGCTGGGCGTGCTTTGCTCCCTGGGATCAGAAAACACGCCAAGTTCGTTGCTTTTCCCTGGACCACTTCAGTTAGCAGTTGGCAGTTACCTCGGTGGCATAAATAATTCCGGCCGACGGCTCGGTCTGGCTTTCTGCTGCCTCGGTGGTGTATAAACAGAAGGGTTTATCCATCGTTCAGATCTCAGTTCCTCAGCAGCAGTGCTGTGGCCGTTACCTTGCGACACTCTTTATCTCCTGCCGAGCCTCTGCCCTGCCCGTTCTCGCCCGTGCGCGGAGGATCTGTCACTTCGCCCTCTTTCTCTTGGCCGAAACGCGGCGCTTCGGGTCGCCTGCGGCCAAGTTACGGGTGAAGCCACTTCTTCCTTTGGAAGGGGACTTTCAGTAGATTGTGTGTTCGATTGGTTGACTAAAATTTGGTCTGCTGAGGCTTTTTTTCCCCTCTCTCTCTGAAGGTTGTCGAGGATGGTCACTCCGGTGAAGGGGACAAGAGGGCTGAGGAGGAAGTTTATCATTGTCCAGTGTGTTTCAAGGAATTTTTTTGCAAGTATGGGCTGGAGTCCCACATGGAGACACATCCAGATAATTCTCTGAGGTAAGAAATTGTCCCTGAGTGTTTCTTGTCACCAAGGAGCTTGAGGGAGCCTGCTGGAGAGGGGCAGGAGCCACTCAGCCCCCTGTGCTCTTAACTACCTCCCTTTGTGCTTCGGAACAGGTTTTAAATGTTTCTGCCTCATCTTGTGTCACCAGGGTGCTGTGGGGCTTTATTTTATTATTTTTTGCAAATACAGGAAATCTTGCTAGGTAATTGCTGGGAATCCTTCTAGCAGAAATTAAAGCATCTCTGTCTCCCCTCCAAACCCATCACGGTCATTACATACAACTGTAAAATGCCAACGTGGCAAAAATTTAACAAGTCAAATGCAAGTTGCTTAAAACATAAAGCAAAACTTGATAAAAATATTTCAGGCACCAACCTAGGAGATTATTCTGCTTGTGGAGGAGAAGGTGGCTGGATACAAAGGTTTTGTTGTCTGTCAGGGGAGTGAGGGAAGATAGATGAGTTTCTGGTTCCAGACTTTCAGTAAATGTGTTGTTCTTTTCTGCCTGTTGAGGTTAGGGAATTATTTGGATTTTGGCTTAATTCAGCTTTTCTTAACAAGGAAAAATTAGTTATTAATTGTTTGGGAATATGCTTGAGTGTTGTGTTTGGTTTCAAGTAATTGCCCCTGGGACTCCTGATACTTTTTTATTTCCTGTTTTTTTACCATAGAAAAATGCAGAGCCAGATACACAAAGATACAAAAGAGATATTCCAAGTCTAGTTTAAACATGTAGAAAAGCTGCTATTTCAGAGAAGGAGGTTGTCCATTTGCAGAAGCTTGACAGTGTTTTAAGCTTAATTGGGGATGTTGTACTCTGTTTTTTGAAGGGTGCAGAATTCAGCATCTTGAAGAGTCAACACTCTCTCCTGAATTCTTACCAGAATGGCATGGAGCAGAGCCACCCCATTCTGCTAAATGGGATTAATGCTAGTAAATCTTCGTGGGGTTTTTTTTTTTAATTAGAAAATCATGGTAAATACATGTAAATCCATTTTTAAAGGCATTGTAAGTGCTGTAATTACTAGGGAAAGGAGTTGGAAAGCTCGCTCTTAAGCTTAGTCCACCAGGTAGTAGTTAGTTAAATGGAATTTGCTGTTTCTGAAGTAACTGAAGGAAATTGTCATCATAGGGCAAAACTGAAACAGTTGCTTTCTGCTGAGAGCTCTGCAACCTCCACAGAAGGGAGCGTGAGATGTTTTTTACCATGCACTTTATGCTTTAGACAAAGTAGTTGTCATTTTAGGCTTATCCCAGCATTAGCCTCATTTTGAAGCTTCTATGAAGATATGACCTCTTGGCAAACCGTGCCCAGGACCTGAGTGGAGAGGTGGATTCTCCTGATTTGGTGGATAAAAGATAACAGAGTAGATGCCCTTCAGCTTGGCAGCTTTGCAATCTGCTGTGGCAAGGCACACTGGCTGTTTGAAACACGCTGTTCCGATTCATGCAACTCTTTCTCTAGGATTAGGAGACTGACTTTTGAGTAATATTCTCCTGAAATGGATTTTGCTTGCCTGGATCGTGTTGAGCAATGCAGGCTAAAACGTGTCCCTAAATCAAAGCCACAATTGCCAAGCTCTGTGGGTATGAGTTAAGGGTGGTGCTGGGATGGTGGTCTTTATGGACTTGTCTAGACGATGGTAAGAGAGTTTTTGTTCAGATACTTGCTTTAGCAATTCAAGACTTGTCAGTGGAAATAGGACAGGACAAGGAAGTTCTGTCTCTCCCTGGTCAGCTAACATACTCAAATGCAACTAGTCCTGCCTGTCTGGTTTAAAACACACCATTTGTCCCAGTCTAGACAAGTGAAATGACACTGTCTGCTTGGCCCAAACTGACAGAAGTTCCTCTGGTAAGCAGAGCAGTCTGGGCTCCTGTTAAGGGGACTCTTTCATCCCGAAGGAAATGGGTTAAAATCCTTGGCAGCCAGGGGTTGGAATCCCCTGGTTCCCAGGGTTCTGCACGGCTGGAGGGTTCAGCAAGATACATGGCATGCTATTCACAGTCCTGAGTTCATGCAGCTGAAATGCTTCCTTTTGATGAGGCTTAGGGTATTTTTGAGCAAAAGAGATGAAGGGAAGTGAACCTTTTGCTGGAGTATCAGAGCAGGAGGCACGTGTATGTATGGGTGTGCTCATGGTGGGGGAGCAAACTGCAAAACGTTAGAAGGTGTTCATCAAATCCTGGTGTTTCCTTGTTCTAGAAGACAAGGAGGAAGAACTCTCCTTAAAGTTCAGACAAAGAAAGAGGAGGAGCAGCTGTGTTACAAGCAAAGGGCAGGTAGCAGGACATCCTTGGTCTCCTAATTGCTAATATTGTCATAACAGAGTCACTCGATCAGGACTTCTGTGAGGCAGGTATCAGATGTTGTTGCTCATTGCAGAGGGGATGGGCTATATGACCTTCAAAGGTCCCTTTCAGCCCAACCTGTTTTATGATTCTCTGATTCTGTGACTGTGGACATCAGCTGTAGAGCGGTGCACCAGTGTGCGTTGCCTCGATGGTGGCACCAACCTCCATTCAAGGATACATCCCCAGCAGCAACAAAGTGCTGGGGAGGGCAGCAGCTTCTGCCTGGCTTCCTTGTGGTTCTTTAATTCTGCCATTGTTGTGCTGTTGTGTAAATAGAGCCTCTTGCCCCCAGAGCTGCCTGAGTTTGTCTGTCCTGGCCCCCCTCTGCTAAGCAGCAGAAAAGGTAAGGCTGTCTGGCAGCCCCCGGGTCAGTGTGTGAGCAGCTAATTTACAGGGTGGGCCATTACCCTTCCAGATACTGTCAAATGAACAACTTGAAATCACAAGGTTGGCTGTTGGAAGTCAGATGAAAAGACACCCCAGCATTGTCTTCCCCAGTGGTGCTTTCTCATGTAAAGCCCCGAGCCGGGGGAGCACCTCATTGTTTACTCCCAGCAGAATAAACAATCCTTAATCCACTGATTGTGTGAGAGGGGCTCCCGCTTGGGAGAGGATCTCTTGATTATGTAAAATCCCAAATCGTGCATCTTTGTCTCCTAATTACGATAAGAACTGCCCCGCTCTTGGGAGCAATAATAGGGCCTTTTGTCCCACCGACAATGGGCTGGGGCACCGCATCCCCTTCA
Source organism: Actenoides lindsayi (assembly GCA_025331215.1). NCBI lineage: Eukaryota > Metazoa > Chordata > Aves > Coraciiformes > Alcedinidae > Actenoides > Actenoides lindsayi. The sequence continues at coordinate 4,991 of WTSP01017020.1, forward strand.
TGGCATTACCCCCACCCCGCTCGCTCTCTGTCCCTTTGAAGCCCTGGGACCTGTACCCTAATTAGTGACATGAGCTGGTCGAGCCAGCGAGGTCGGCTGCGGGTCCCCATTAGCCAGTGGGAGGTGGCCCAGGGGGTGATTTCTGACCCGCTCGGCCTCTCCACCTGGATTATTTACAGGCGAGGAGCGCTGTCCCCGCAGCCGGGGCCTGGGGACACCGTCTCGTTTGGGGAGTTGGGTGTAATCAGCAGAGCGCTGAGACCCTGCGCAGGGGAACGAGAAACCTGGGGCTGGGTGACTTCTCTGGGAACTTGTGTGGCGGAGGGTTGCTGTCAAACATGGTCACGTGCCCGTAAAGGTCTCCTGACAGGCAGCTCCCAGCGACACCCGCAGCGGGCGCGGGAGACGTGAGGATTTCCTGGGGAGAGGCCTCTCGAGGCGTTCTGGGAGGGCTCTCCTCCTGCCTTTGGCAAGTCCAACCGAGCAGGCTGAAAGGAAAACCTCTGGCTTTTCAGAAAGTACAGGCGGTGTAAAATCCCCCTGTTGGGTTTCACTGTCACCAGAGCATCCCTTTTACATTTCCTCTCCTCCTGCTCCAGGAGTGCCCTCTGTACCAACAGCAAAAGGGTTTTCCCTTTGTCCTTCCTCACAGCAGCAAGGAGAGAGGTTGACGCTGCGTCTCATGCCCGTGTATCCTCCTGAGGAGAGGAGGAGGAGGAGGAGGAGGGAGGTGGTGACAGCGTTGCGGTTACCGCCTTTCTCACAGACATAGTTCAGCATCAGCTCTCAGCAAGGGTGGTTGCACAGCTTGAACATGGGAAAGGCCTGGATCTGACTGAGCATTACGGGGAGTTTCTGATCGCGTTTGGTTCCGTGTGGCATTGCCTTCACTCACGAGATTTGGTTTTGCTGGCTTTTGATAGTAGAGAGGAAATGAATAGACATTGGAGAGTGTGTGAGACACTGTCTGCTTCAGTCACCGGCCTGACCTGGTGACCAGAGCCAGTAGATGCCTGTTGCCAGGAGTGGATTCAGGCTAGATTGATTATTTTTTTTTGCCTTTTTACAGAGCATGTCCAAACAGTGATATAATATATTAAGCTTTGTAACTTGCCAAATCCCAGGCATATTTTCACAAGGACAGCAAAAGCAGTTCTTTTGCCCCAGGGTAACGTCCTTCTGTAGACCTTCCAAACAAAGAAAACCAGAAGTCATTCACAGTCTACCTTATTCTTCAAAACAGCCGACCCAAGTTTTGCTGAAACATGTAGTGAAATTGTCTGGAGGTTGAATGCCACTGTGAAAAGCTGTTGTTTGGAGCAGTTAGATGGGTAACAGGCACGGCAGCAGAAGAGCTCACATCCTGGAATGAAGAGTGTCAGGACACCCTGGCCATTGGTGTCTGTTGTCATCTGCCTCCAGTTTTGCCAGGGAAACCACTGTGAGCTCTTGTTTCTGAAAACACTCCCAGATGGAAACTGCTGGTGTTGTGTCGTGGTGGTACCTGGCTTCACTCAGAAGGAGAGGACAATTGAAATGCCCTAGGAATGATCTCCTGGACTCTGGGGGTAAACTGTTTCACAAGATGTCACATGCAGCTTGCAGTTCAGTTGGGCTGGTCCCCAGGTTTCCCCCTTTGTCAGCACATCCCCTTTCTTCAGTGAGTGATGTCAGGTGGTGGGACACTGCAAGGCACCAGGGCCTACATCCCAACCTTAAACCATGCTAGCCAGTGCATATGAGCAGCCCAATTTAAGTCAAGACAAAAGGAAGTGGGTTTTGATTCAAAGTGGTTCCAGCTACTTAGAATAGTCCATGTTTATTGTCCAGTTGCTGGTCTTTAGGGCAGTTCTGCACATCAGCTTTGGGGAGATAAAATAGCCAAGAACATAGAGTAATGTAAATTTGAAGTGTACGGAGATGATTTCAATCATGAGCACCAGTAGAAAAGACCAGTACAAGACTTAAGTTGTGTGCAAAGCACCAATGTGACCTGGGTCACCAGAAAAAGCCCCTGAAGTTTCATTCCTGGTTTTGCCACTTAAGTGACTTTAGGAATTCACTTTCTCTCCTTAGATAGTCAGGAGTGATCATGCTGACTTTGTTGTTGTGAAGCACGTTGCTTTCTACAGGTGGTCAGGCTTTTGTGGCAAGAGGGTGTTGGTGACATCGCGAACACACCAGAGCACAGCCATGATCGTGGGCCTCCTTGGCCTTTGGTTTGGCCACGCTACACTTTGGCCCCCATGATTCCCACCCGAGGCGTTGTTTGCACTGAGAAGGATAGTTTAGGTAGGAGCTGCTGCTGGAGTTACTGAGCACCAAGAGTCAAAGCTACGAGACTTCGTAGAGCCGAGGAGGGAGGCGCACAAGGGTCTGTTGTACGGCATTGTCTATGCAGCTGACTTCCCTGCTCTGCTCTGCGAGCTGATTGCTCTGTGTCTTGCTGATAGGAGCCTAATTCTGATCTCTTTTGGCAGCATTTTCAGTGCAGGAACAATTCCATGAGCTAGCTGGTGACAGTGGAATCCAGCTCTGGTGACTGCTAGGACCAAAAATATGCGGTGGTACAATGCAGCTTGTTAGGTTGATAAGGCAGAGGAGAGGGTGAGCGAGCAAGCTGGTGAATGCAGCCTTTTACTGAGCAAATGGAGAAGGAAAATCAGTGGGTTGAGCATCTCTCTTGTCAAAGCAGACCAGAACTGCATTCTAAATGCTTTCTGAAGTTTCTGTTCAAAAAAAAAAAAGAGACATGGGAAACATCTGAAGAGCAGCGCGAGTCCCAGCGCTGGCCTAGAAGTGGTCAGTTCCCATCAGGGAGCTCATTGTGTGAGGAGATGGGGAATCCAGAGCAGCCGGGTAAAAATACCAGCTAGTGAATGGACACAGGGAGTGCAGCTCTCATGTGAAGCTGTGTGGTGTGTCACATGGTGCTGAGTATCTCGGCACGGCTGCAAGAATAGAAAGTGGGTAAAATGCAAAGCTGGCTGCAGAGGAAAGCTTCTGGTAAAAGGGAATAGAGGAGGGAAAGAGGGCTGAGCTGAAAGGGTTTTAGAGAACCAGTCTTAACGAGGAGTGGCCGAGGGACCTGGGCTTGTTCATCCTGGAGAAAAGGGGGGGTCACAGGAGATCTTTTGGCTCTTGACAGCTCCCTGACAGGAGGTTGGAGCCGGGGTGCGGTCAGGCTCTTCTCCCAAGGAACAAGGGACAGGAGAAGAGGAACCAGCCTCAAGTTACAGAATCATAAAATAGTTTTGGCTGGAAGAGACCCTCAAGATCACCAAGTCCAACCTTATTCCCAGCCATATCAAAAACCACTAAACCGTGTTGCTAAGCACAAGCTGCCTCAGGGGAGGTTTAGTTTGGAGCTGAGGAACAATTTCTTCCCCTCCAGCATTATCCAGGGCTGTCCCAGGCTGCCCAGGGCAGTGGTGGAGTCCCCGTGATCCCTGGAGGGGTTTCCAAGCGGTGGAGCTGTGGTGCTGAGGGCCAGGGGTCAGTGGTGCCCTGGCAGTGCTGGGGGAACGGGTGGAATTGATGGTGTTTAAGATCTTTTCCAACCAAACCAATTCTATGATTTTATTTTAACTTTCTTTTTAATTGCTACAATTTCATTACCTTACGGAAAGCTCTGTTCTTAGGGAAATGTGGCTATTTTAAAGTAATGTGAAACCACGTTCAAACCTTTTTTTTTTTTTCTAATCAGTATAATTGCTGCTTGTTGGTTTTATCACAGTATCTTTGGCTTTAATTATTTGCAACTTGAGAGAAGAATTCTCCTCAGCTGAAATTTTATATTCAGAGCCAAGGTAGATGGGCTTAAAAAGAATAGAATGAAAGCAAATAGCAGCCGGGGCTGATGCGAATAGTGGGAACTTCCAGAACCTGTATCTCCGGTATCTAGTTGGAGAGAGTCTGACCGAGCTGGACTTTGGCAGTTGAAGATTTTTAAAATAGGACTTAGTGGAAGAAGCTGCCCGTAGCTCAGCGGGGCTCCGAGCAGGGCACTGTTGGCATAGCGATGTTGGGCGGAACAGAGGACAGGCTCCGATGGCTGCCGCTCCGCCGCCCGCTCCTCTGCCACCCTGCCTCCTGCTTCGGAGCTTCGAGGATGTGCCTCCAGAAACTGAGCAAGCCAAAGACAACGACCTGGAGAACCCCTGTCCTTGCTCTTTTACCTTGCTGGTGTTCTGTGCAAGCTGGAATTAAACCAGCACGGCTGTTCAAAACCAGTCTGGATTAAATCAAAAGCGTTGTTCCATTTGCATTTCACAAGATCATTTTCAATGTATAATTCACATATAACCAGATAATTTTCCATTCTACCCCATAAAAGCAACAAAGTCTGTGTTTTGATGGTTTTCAGAAGCACGACGCTTGCCTCGTTTTTCCGAGCGTCTCTTTATTTGCTGCAGCCCATTCCAGGTCTCGTTGCCCGTTCCAGGTCTCGTTGCCCGTTTGATGTCATGTCTTGTTGCACGCTCAGTTCCAGTTTGTAGTTACTCCCTCACTCACGGGCCCAGCGGCCCACAGAAATATTCTTACCACCAGAACCTACTCTTCAGACCTCCCTCACCCCCCACCCCCCAATATAAATATCAACAGATACAGGGATGGCAACGTGTCCAAGCGCGGCTGTCCCCGCAAGCTGTCGGTCACCGGTGTCCGTCCCTTTGGGAAGCTGTGGCTTTGTGTGGCTGGGTGACAGGAGTGAGGTGGGTGCTGTTCCCCTGCCCGCCGGTTCCTCTGGCAGCCCCTCTCCTGGGTGCAGCAGCAGCAGCCTGGACCCTGTGCGACTGCAGATACTGAAGATCTTTGCCATCTCCTCTGTTGTGCTCACAGTTTGGAATGTTCCGTAATAGAAACCGTGGGGTAAGCTTGTCTGAAGTGCAGTCACCTTGTGTTTTATACAAGTTAAAAGTTGAATTTTGAGATGCCACCAAAAAGAAAAAAAAATCAGTGTTGTTTATCTTCGGGGTTTCCAAATGAGCTTTGTCCGTGGCTCGCTGCTCGCTGTTCTGAGGTAGCTCAGGCTAAGCCGGCGCGAGGCCCTGGGTGTGTTTTTTGGAAGGCCAAGCCCTGGGTTGGGGTGTCAGTGTGTCCTTCTGCTTCCGGGCGAGGAGATGGCTCGTGGCACCTGGGGGGCTCCCCTGGGCCGGGATCCGGCCGACGGGCAGCGGGCAGGATTGGCCCCGTTGGAGGGCGCTGGAGAGAAACCAGCGAGGCCTCGTCCCGCGGCCTCCTCCCCAGGCTCGGGTGCTGCAGCCACCTCAGCCTGGCAGGAGAGGCAGGAGCGGAGCTGCCCTCCAGCAGCCTGGCAGGAGAGGCAGGAGCGGAGCTGTCCTCCAGCAGCCTGGCAGGAGAGGCAGGAGCGGAGCTGCCCTCCGGCCCCTCTGGCACTGGTGCTGCCCAGGACAGCCATTGGCCTGGCTCTCCTGTCCAAGTGCCCAGCCAGAAGAAGAGGTGCGGTGGCTCTGCGTGGGGCGGGTGCTGAGCTGTACGCGGACGGTGCTGCCTCGTATCCTCCGTTATATTGCTGTGGCTTGTATCTTCTGCTTTGCTGAAGTGAAACGTAAGACGGTAGAATGAAGGTTTCACTGCTACGGCCGTGGCTGCAGCGGGGCATCCTTCGGCCCCTGCCCATCCCGCTGGCTTCCCTCAGCGCGGGGCTGCGTGAGACCAGAGCTGGTCCCGCTTAGAGCAGCTTGGCAGAAAGGTGGTGCTTGGGTACCTCTTTTTTCTTTTTTTTTTTTTTTCTTGTTTTTCTTTCTTTTAACTTCGCAGGAAGGCGGATCGCAGACCCAGGCTGCTGCTCGGCCCCGCGAGCGCTTAGGTGGCCGCAGAGGAAGGGGTGCCGGGTGGGTGAGCCGGAGCGGGTGGCTGGAGGCCAAGGTGGGGCAGGAGCTCTTCCTTCAGCAGCAGCTTCCACTGCTTGTGGTGCAGGAGGCCTCTGATGGGGAGACTCTATCCCTGCTGGCTGGGCGGTGTGCTGGTCAGTACATCCCTTTGCCCAGCAACCCCTGCTGCTGCTGGTCTGCCCGCTTCTGTCTGCCACCAGCTACCAGCACCAGGGCTTTTGTGAGATGACTTCTGCCGAAGCTGCTGTTCCTGGAGGAACGGAGCATTCTCGGGAAGAAGGGGTGAAGCCACCAGAGGTCAAGGTTTCCCTTGCCTCCTAGGGAAGTGGTTCCTGCTCATCTGCTTTGGTTCATTCGTTTGCTTCCAGGTCCCTGTTCATTTGGGAAGAGAGTTTTGTTCTCAAATGCACATTCTGATGTGACTCTGGGAATCTTTTTGTAATTATTTAAATCATTTCAATCCTTCTCAAATACAAACAAAAGAAATGCTCACAGCTCTTAAAGCATGGAATGGGGAGGTGCTGCTGTGCGGATCGAAGTGGGATGTGAAACCTTCTTCCATACTGAAGGGTTTAGTTAGGATTCTTCTAAGAAATTGCACAGTGAAACGGTGTAAAATAACAAAACTGGAGGACAAGGGCCAGGACAGCACCCCCCGATATCAATTTCAGGTGTTCTTGCTGGTGGTCATTGTATTCTGTGCTCCTGTTCGTAATCTTTGGATGCCATTGTCTGTCTGAAGGCTGGATTTTTCTCTGTTACTCCTACAAAAAGTAAAAGGAAAAGAAGCCTCTATATTTAAAATGAAAACGAAGGCAAATCTGGAACGGTGACAGTAGTGCTTTGCATTGTATCCTTTCTTGTGTGTGGCGTGAATAGAAGCATTTCAAAATAACCCGAGTTATTATTTTAAAGAGATTTATGATTTTGAAGAGGTTTGCTGTCAATCCCGTTATGTCCAGTTAAGGCAATAAAGGCAAGAGGCTTCGATGAGGGAACGCGACCGTGGAAAACACGCAAACCCTCCATGAAACTTTAGCCCGGCGTATATGATACACCCTGGCACGTAAGACTTTTACCTACCCTGAAATAAGGGAGAAGAAATCGTTTTTGTTTTCAAGGTTACTATGAAATTAGTGCAGCTGCAGAACATCCCTGCGCTCGGCACGTGGTGTTCCACCGCGGGCTGCCCGCACGTGCCCGCGGGTTAAGTAGGTCTGGCAGGGGCCAGGATGGGGACAGAGCACTTGTTTGCAGGGTGCTGGGAAGTTTGTTTAATCGCTCTGCACGGGGACGGTTTAGTGATGCCAAGGTGCCCGAAAGCTCCAGACAGGATGGGAAAACAGAGAGAAAGGAGAGCTGGGTAAACGGCCTTTTTGCATTTCCACGGAGATTTACAGCAAAACTCTCGTGGCTGTGGAGGCAGGAATAGGTTGTACAGCGGCTCAGAAAGCTGCGGCATTTAATTCCTTCCAAACCGCTGCTTTCTGCTATTGCTTCTAATTTCTGTAATCCACTTTGGGTCTGCTGGGAGTGCAGTAATGCACGTGTACGTGTGGAAGGGACGGCTCTGCTGGGATGGGAGAGGAGGCACCGGCTTGCTTTTGGGGCAGTTAGGATGGAGCTTGTCTGAAGAGGTTGGGGTTTGCTTTTCGTAAACTGGCTCTGAAATGAAAGGCTGGAAGAACAGCATTTGAATCCATGAACACTGGTCGGGCAGAGGGAGGAGGTGTGGAGGGCACGATCCTTTATCTTTTGCCCAGCAAATTGCAAAAAATTAAATGGGGTTGTGAAAGCAGTCTGTGAAATTTTCGTCTCGGAGTTTTAAAACCGCGGGGGGATAGCAGCTCCTGCTGAACAGATCTCTCTGCTAAACGCTACCGAGTTGCTTCGTTTCCAAAATAAAAACGATTTTCTAAATTTTCATCAAACTTCTCTTTTCAAAAGGTGCAGCTGAACGAATAAACTTGCTCAGTGAATTTGGCAGGAAGCAGTACTGCGTGTAAATGCATTTAGGTGTACAGTCTTGTCCTGATTTTTTTTTTTTTTTTTGTGTGTTCGTTATATAAATGTTCTAAATTAAAACAGGTTAGATTGAATCATGCTGTTTACTGACCTAGTAGACCAGACTTGATCATTTAAAGTGTCTTTAAAATCATGGTGCACATGTCTGATACATTAGCTTCTGTGGTCAGCGTGGTCCGAGTAAATGATGTAGAAGTGTGCCACATGTGCAAAAAAGTGTATATCTTGGAGCTTAAAGCTAAATCCCTTGTTTGTGAAATCATTCCATATATGAATTTCATCTTTTACTTGGGAGATGGCAACACGAGTTTAGAAAGCTTGTGGGTGGAATATATAACAATTAATGTTCTCTGATAGCCTAAATGATAAGCCCCCCCAAAAGTACATAAAGCTATGAACACCTTTTTTTGACAGGCTGTGAAGACTGCTGAGGAACACACGATTTGAATCATTTAAGCTTTAAAATAGTAATACCCATGGAAGAGCCACAAGACTTACCCGAACAACCAGTAAGTACATTTAAAAAGGCTAAAAATTAATATATCAACCAAATTGGTTCTCTCACAGATTCGGTATACAGGTTTTTAATTAATAAATGGAAACTAAGGCTTGTACTGAGTATATTTATCTAGAGGTGAAAAATCATTTTGCTGTTAGTAAAATGTGTTGTACGTGTAACTTGCTATACTTGCACAGGCAGCAGTAATGAAAGGAATAGTTATGTGTGCTTAAACTCTGTAAAGTAGAATAATTGCTTGTTATACTCAGAAAACCAGACAATAGTCTGTTCTAGAGAAATTAAAATGCACTATTTTATTGACAGAACTAGAATGCTGGTTATTGCAGTGTATATAGTCTTTAATTCTCCTCGTGCTTGGGATCTCGAGAAGGTCCCGTGATCCATCATCTCCAGAGGTGGAAAGCAATTTTTAAACTCATTTTACTGGGTGTTTGAGCAGGGAAGTGTGTCTTAGGGAAGAAATGCTGTCCAGACATCTCACATATTTACAGTACTGTGTTATCAGTAACTGACCATATCACCTCACAGAGCGATTATTAACACGCTATGATAGGAAGTTACATTTGTATATGTAAAGTACAATAGCATAGGAATTAAGAAAAAAAAACCCGTATTAGTGTTACATTCCCAAATTAAACCTGGTGCAAACTCAACAAGAAGTTGCCAAGTTACCTTAAGAGTGAAGCTTGTTGTAGTTGTGGAGACCTTTTCAAACGCACACAGAAATAAAGCGTTACGCTGCTGCCTGGCAGTGTTCTCACTGAAAGCATTTTGGTGCGTTTTTAACGTGAGAATTTTCTGTTCTTCGGTTAACTAATTAGCAATGTATTGTAATGTCGTTCACGTAACGTTGTGACTTGGGAACAAAGTTGAATGGAATGTGAATTTACGAGTGTTCAGAGTATCCCAAGGTGCAGATCGTCTGCCTGAGTCGACAGGCACAAAATAGGAACCTCATCGGCGACCACGTGCAGCTTGAACTGCAGGTATCTGTAGGATTTGAAAATGGATTGAACCTGGGCATTAAAAAAAGGAAAGATTTGTAATGACATCCTTCTGTAATAAAAACTGTCTTCATAAAATTCTATCCCTTAGGGCATGAGAGGGTACAGCTAGTTTTGGGTACATGAAAGCATCCTCCCTACGCAGATTCTGCTGTAATTTTCAGCTGAAGATTTTCTTGGTCATTTCTTTCAAGTGTCTTATGCCAGCCATTCTTATACAGAACCTGAGGCCGTATTGATCACGTCTCGTGTGGTGGCACTTTGAGTATAGTGGCACATTCTTGAAGGAGAAAACGAAAGAAGGATCTTTTTGGTGTGCTTTGGGGTTTTTTTGTAGTGAGACCGTTCCTGAAACAATTGATTTTTCCTAATTAAATAAAAAGGAAAACTGAAGTTGACTTTGCAAAACCCCATCAGTTTAGTTGAGATTGTACAAGCTTGTTTTCATTCCCAAGTGCTTTTGCTTTTCTTAATCATGGGAACAAGATTAGAAAAGAATGTTTATGCCAAACTCTTGATAACTGAATCCAGAAAGAAGCCTGGGGAGAAGGCATCAGTCTGTCCAGTTCAGTGTGTTTAACTTCAAACAAAAAAAAGAAAGAAATCTTTCTTGTGTTGGTGTGGTAATAATTGGTCCACAATGTGTCTTTTCTGAATGGATGTTAGACTTCTGGCATCTTCAGCAGGCATGTCCCTGGTTTTTGAACGTCTCTTCCCTTTTCAAGTCTGCATTAGAATGGAAAGTTTTCTGTGCGCACCTCTGTGCTGGAAACCAGAAACAGACATGGGAAATAAGAAAGCAAAGGGAAGTTTGGGGGGAAAATGATGGAAAGTGACCTCCTGAACTTCTCCTAGCAAAAAAAAAGTTATTAATTGATATGAAGTTATTAATCTGGATTAGTTTTTGGAAGTAATCCTGTCTAGGGAGCTCTCACCTGTTTGAATGCATTGTGGATGCAGGTAGTTGGTTTTTATAATATCTTATTCATTCCTTAATGCTGGAAATCTCCTTGCTGTGAGGGATGGTGAAGTCGTGTTCCACTCCTTGCAGCCATCCAGTGGGGTGCTGTCTGTTGGGAAGGGCTCCTCGGGCAGCGAGGCAGCGCCCGCGGCACCAAGAGCGTGGCGACGGGAAGGGCTCCAGAAAGACCCAACGCTGTCAAAAGCGTAGAGAAAACACAATGTTTGTGTGTTTGGGTTGAAGATTTGTCTTAATTGAAATTGGCAAAGGGTCGGAGCGTGGTGGGCTCGCCCTGGTTCTGCCCGGGCTTGGCAATGAGTCTGCAAATATCGGTCTGGAGCGATGGAGCCGCTGGTACCCTGGCATCATGAGGAAGACTTTTGTTTCTGCTCTCATTCTGACTCTGTAAGTACAACTGGACTCCAGCGCCGGTCGAGCTGGGGCAGAAGCAGTGTTTTCCAGCACAAAGAATAATTGGGATTTTCACTTACAGAAATCTGTGGTGTGGGAGCAGGGGTCAGCTAGAATGTGTCATTCACTTGAAGTCAACACAAGACAAAAAATGATGGGAGATAGGTGGAGGTGGGAGCAAAGCTGCACCTTGCGAGACGTGCCGTTCGTTGCAGTGCAGTACCTAAAGTTGACAAAGCTGAAACTTGAACCACATCTTCTTCCTTGGGTTTCTTTTCTCTTTCCTTTTTTTTTTTTTCTTTTTTTTTTTTCTTTTTTTCCTTTTTTTCTTTTCTTTTTTTCTTTTTTCTTTTTTTTTCCTTTTTCCCTTTTTTCTTTTTTCCTTTTTTCCTTTTTTTTTCTTTTTTCCCTTTTTTCCCTTTTTTCCCTTTTTTCTTTCTTTTTCCTTTTTTCTTTTTTCTTTTTTCCCTTCTTTTTTTCCCTTCTTTTTTTCCCTTCTTTCCTTCTTTTTTCCTTTTTTCCCTTTTTTCTTTTCCTCCCCTTTTTCCAGAATGAATTCACTTCTCTGGCACAAAGTCTTCAAACTGGGATTCTGTCACTTGAGAGGAGATAAGAAATTCCTAAGCATCTCTCCAGAGGTTTGCAGAAGGGAGTGTGTGTTGAAAGGCATCTGAAGAAGCTTCAGCAACCTTGTCTAAGGCTGATGCAGGAGAGGTTGAATAGGTGCCCCACGCAGGGCTTGGGGTTGGAGTGTGACATGTGACAGGAGGCAGAGAGGATGCATTCCAGCCCATGTTTTATTACTCCCACTTAATTCCTAGTGGAAATTTCATTGATTAGTGATAGGTTGAAAATGGGGTTTGCATCCCACTGAAGTTTTAAGAGTCTGTCAGTGTTTCTGCTTAGCATTAAGATGTTAGGGAGAATTTCTTTTAAAAATCTGCAGAGATGGGGACTAGCCAAGGTTAGCTCCTCGGGGCAGGGACATTACAGACTGCAATTCAGAACTGCTGTGTTGTTGGGCTTACGCTGCGTGCTCGCGCTGGCTGGCCCGTGTGCCAGAGCCATGAAACCCTCTCCTGATAGCTACAGGAAATTAGGGACTCCAAGGAAAACTCATTCAAAATGCTGTTCTCTGTACAACACCGAGGGCACGTTTCTGGTAGAGGGCAAGATCTCCCATCAGAAGAGCACGAGACACAGGGGCCTTGAGGTGTAGACACCCCTCAAGACAAGGTCTGGTCCAGGGACCAGCAGAGCAGAGCTTTGAGCTCAAGTCCTGACTATCCAGAAGTGCTTTAGGAACAGCCCTTCCGTTCTATGATGAAAACAATAATAAACCCCACGTGTTCTTGCAAAACCTTGCTGCTCTGGGGAGGGGAGAGGGGGCGTGGTGTGTTGGTTTGGTTTTGGAAGTGAGCTGGTCTCGCTCTCTGCCTCCCATTATTAAAAAACCCGATCTGAGCAAGTGCCTCCCTGGAAACAGCAGCATTCCTCCTGGGAAACCTACAGTTCAAGCTGCCAACTCTCAGTTAATTTTGGGGTTTATCCTCAATGTGATTTTGTTTTGAAGTAGTTTGCTGCTGCTGCTTTTTCTGATGTGATTCGTTTATTTATTTTTTTTGTATCTCCTTTCCTTAAGAGCCCCCGTTGGGGCAGTGGGCACCTTGAGCTGTCTGGGGCAGTGCTGGTGGCTGAGGTCTCTGCTCGGGTCCCAGGGCAGAGCTGGAGCACAGGACAGGAGGATGCCAGAAGGAGCTGAGGGCACCGTGGAGGGGCAGCAGCCGTGCTCTGATAACCTGGTGCCCGGGGCAGCTGGAGGGACGCTGCTCCGCTTTCCCTGGGTGTCGTGGTTCGCGTCGGCTTTAGGTGGGGGAGGCTGATGCAGCGCCTGGGCGTCGTGGCAGTGGGGACCAGGAGTAGTCTGCATTCCTGGCCAGGCAGGAGAAGGGCTCTGAGGAAGTCTGAAGCTGTGGGACTGAAGAACCCCAACAGGAGTTACCAATGGTGCCCGTGTCACCAGCTCTTCGCTTAGGTGAATAAATGATTTGAGGCTCTGTGATATCAAAGCCATTGCACTGCCACGGACTTGGTTTTGTCCTTTTTTGCACGTGTGATGAGTGCTGATGAAGTTTGTAGTGTTCTGCTGTGAGGTGCTGGAGGGAATGGCTGCTAGCAGGAGTGGTACGGAGGGGAAAGCAGGCTGAGCTCTCAAATACTGGGCACTTCATCAGGGAGAGAAGATTGTCCTTTCAGCTTTCTCCTTTCCATCCTTACTGTTTGCTTACTCCTTTCCCTTTGCTGCTGCCTTCAGTCTTCATCCTTTCTTGTACCTCTGCCTCCCAGCTCCCTACCCAGCAGGAATTCACCTGTGTTCTAGTACTTTACTTTAAAAAAAATATTTTAGAGCACATTTTGAGCTCTCGCGTGCAAACTGCGTTTTCCTGGCATTTTATTTGTGCCCCTCTGAGAGACAAACCCCAGTAAGACAGCGAGGCATTTCTGCTGGCAGCTTTGACTCCTGGAGCCACGCTGGGGGGCTCCAGACTGGGGGGCTCCAGCCCCTGCCCCCGGTACCCAACAGGTACCCTCCTGGAGATGCTGTTGAGCAGTGCCTGCTGGCTGCCCAGGGCCCTGTGGGGACTGGGGTGCAGCTGGGGACCGAAGCAGCCAGTTTGGCATCTAAACGTGCTCCAGAAACATGGAAGGCTGGATGCTCCAGGGAGAAGGGGGGGGGGGGGGGAAGCCTGTGTACCACAGGAACGTCTTGTTCAAAAGACTCCAGGCTGCTGACACGAACCCTGTCGTCATCCCGCTGAGGATTTCCAAGTGGGGTTTGGAGCCTGCGGGCAGAAACCCCAGTTTGTGTTCAAGCCAGTGCTTTCTGTTCTGCAGTGCCCTGTACAGGAACTGGGGCCAGCTGGCCACCGACAAACCCAGAGGAAATGCTGTCTTGATTGTACTCCAAAAGGAAAATCAGAACTCCTGAACCAAAAGATATATTCAAACTCCTATCTTTAGATAAATGGGGGTAGGGAGGGAAGCAAAAGACACGAGTTTAGGGCAGTTGTGCCGAATCTACGCAGAATAATATTTACTTAATTTATATCTGTTTTATTAAATTTCCATTAAATGGTCCTTATCGGGCGTTTGTAGCTGTGTATCCCATCATCTGTTACACGACACGGCAGCTTTACTAACGCAGTCAATGTCAGCATGGGGTTTCTAATTAGGAAAAAGCTTGTTGTGAGGGACAGAGCCCACGGTTAGCCGGGTTCTCCGCGGAGTTCAAGGCAAGGCTTTCTGGATCCGGGCGCTGAGAGGAGCCAGGGGCTGTCTGCACAGGTCCTCTCCAGGGCAGCTCCCGTTAGTTCTTGAACGTTTTTGTCTTTGCAGGTGAAAAAAGCCAAGATGCAGGAATCCAGAGAACAAAGCTTGAGGTATGTAATTTTGAATTGGATTTTAGTGTGGAACAGTTAATAATGATTTTCTCTTTTTTTTTTTATCACTACAGGCTTCCATTTGGGAAGCTTGCATATTGTCTTGTTTTTCACAGACACGGGGCAAATATAAGTCACTACTGTATCTGATATGATTTTGAGATTAAGCTTCCCATAAAAGAAAAATTACCTGGCCCTTTGGTATTGAGCTTTATAAAAGTGGCTACAAAGAGTCTTAATTGCATCATCAAACATCCTCTTTTTCAGAGTCTGATGAGACTGTCATGTACTGCACCTAACATGCATTTATCCTGGTGAGACTCAGAATGTTGTAATATCTGTGCTATGATTCTCAGCGAAGCGATGCGGATAACTTTTGAGAAATTACACACACAAATTCATAGCCTCTTCTGTTTCAGGCTGTTGTGTTGTGCTGTTCTTAAGCTCAGCAGATGCTTTCTGATGTATATTGTATGTAGGAATTAACCTCTATTTTTACTGACATCCCAGTGGGATGAGCACACTAGTCCATTTATTTAAAACCCCACTAAATCAAAGAGAATATTCACAGGAAGCGGCAAGCAAACCGTCTGAAATTCAGTATTATGCCTGAAGTTGAGAAATTTGAGCTAATCACTTTGAGCTCCTTTTGTAGCTGGTATGAGGAGAGATGAACCCCATCCTAGGAGGGCTGGCTTGTGTTTTTCCTCTGTTGGCTCCAGAAGAGCCAAGGGCAGCACGGGCAGGTCTGGACGTGCCGGGGTGAGCGGTGTCTGTTCGACTCCGCCGCAGGCACGAGGAGCCTCAAGAGTGGAGTGTAAACAGCCTTGTACAGCATTAAAAATAGAATGGGGGAGAGGTAAAAGATTGCATTTTTAACCTGCTTAAACATTCTGGCTCTGTTTTGGTACAAGTGTGTGTGATTTGAAGTTTGACCTCGGGAATGGTTTAAAATCATTTATCACACCTATTTCTGCTCAGCATTTTCAGCCGTGTCAGTACTCTGGCTGCATTAGCTTTAGCTGGAAGAGGGAATGGCAAGAGCTGTACCCAGTGAGGGTCGTCTCTCTTGGGAGCATTAAACAGCTAAGATTCTTCACACTTTTGTGAATACAGCTTGTTCTGCTTGTCAAGAGGGTCTGCGGGATGCTCTCGGTGGGGCAAGGCAGATGTGGGGCAAGTGAGAATTTTTTTCTCTTGAGTATGTGAGAACTGACAAGTTGTAAGTGATGGAGAATAAGACAGATGTGTCCCAAGAGCATACATTGAAGAAAAGCAGTGAGAAAGAGCAGGAAAATGGGCTGGTGTAGTGTGGTCAGAAACATTATTTTCCCTATTACATTTTCCCCAGGACGTGATGGCGATGAGCGGCTCTCCAGCTGCTCGCAGGCTGCCCTTTGCCAGCCACAGACTGACTCTCTGTGCCAGAGAATCAGAGCATTTTTTTTTTCCACTGAGAATAATAGTACACAAATACCCCGAGTCTGTGTAGGAAGATGGTATTTTCTTGCAAAACATGTGCTTTACTGTGGAAGTCTGTTCACCTCGTATCGAGAAAGATTTCCAATGATTTCGGTTATAAAGGTTTTTAGGGGAGAAAAGTCCAATTTTGCATTTTAGTTAAGCTTCACTCCCCCTCACCAGCCAGAGAAAATACAACAAAAGGCTGATTGGTTGAGATAAGCACAGGGAGAGATCACTCAGCAATTACCATCACCGGCTAAATAGACTCGACTAGAGGAAATTAATTTCACTTATTGCCAATCAGATCGAAGTCAGATAATGAGAAATGAAACTGCATCTTAAAACACCTTGTCCCCACCCCTCCCTTCTTCTCAGACTCAGCTTCACTCCCAAATTCTCTACCTCATCCCACTTCAGCAGTGCAGGGGGACAGGGAATGGGGTTGTGGTCAGTTCCTCACACATTGGTTCCTCACACCTCTGGCCTTGGTTAGGAAGGTTGAACCCAGGAGTTACGATGCTCAGGGATGTTAATTTAAGAGTTCATTATGCTAATGATTAGCCTTTCTTTGTCCTGGCAGTCACGTGAGCAACGCAGAGGTCAGCGATCAGAAACCTGAACCTTCAAGCCTTGGTTCAAACCTTCCCATGTCCAGTGAGAGTAAGTACCTTCTGGAGTTTTGCTCCCACTGTCCTCATTTCTTCCACTGGTTTCATTACTTCACCAAGCACAAGCTTTATCTCCTCCTTTTAATCCTTAGCCTGTCCTCACTATCAGTTGTAAAGTAAAAGTTGGCTGTGGTGCTTACAGAGTGTTAAAGCCTGATGGTAAGCAAATCTCTTTCTAATATATTTTTGTGTCACTGCCCCCCTGACTTGCTGCTGAGCACTGTGATGGTGATGTCTTACCCACCTTAGGATTTTTCTTGTGGTTTGAGTTGGTCAACAACAATGCCTATGGTAAAAGGTGTTATTTTTATGAATCATTGTCTCTGCACAGCTCTTTGGGTCTTTTGTAATAATAAGCCATTCACTTAATCTTAGACTGTGTGATTGCCTGCAGAATTTCCTTATGAAGTAAATGGAGAGGAAACTGAGGCAGAAAATAAAAAGATTGCATTGTAAGAGAGAGGTGGAAAGTATCCTTTCTTCTGGAAAAAGAGGGCTGGAGGTTGTTATGAAAGTAGGATTCCTGTGTAGAATACCTTTGCCTGCCAACACTCACTGCAAAGATGTAACGTGTCACCTTCCGTTGCTAACAGAGCTTTGCTGTTTTCACCCCTGTGCTGTGAGGGTGCAGTTGCAGGAGTCAGCTGAAGTTTTAGCCTTCAAAACCTGCTGCCTAGCCAGATAAACCATTTACAAGTTCCAGAAGTTGCATGCGGTAATATTGTGGTGGTTGTTTTATTTTTCTATGTTTACACCATTACCTCACCCTTTGTATGATGTTTTATAAATGAGAATTCCAGAAGTAGCACTGCTCCTTTCCTATTTGGGTGAGTATTGACATTCTCTAAAAAAAAACCCAACCACAACCCGGACATTTTTGCAGGAGGGATGTGATAATATCTGAGTATCTGACAAGTGCTGAGTGAAAGCCTTTAGTTCCAAAAGTTCCCAGCCTGCACTTCCCGTTGTGTCGTGCTACGCAAACTTCACACCCTGAGTAAAGGCAAACCCCAGAGAGGTGATTCCTGAAGCGTTGAGAAGGTTCAGACCATGTGGCTGATGGTTTGTATTTCTCAGCTCTTCGGATTACACCAGGAGGAGTTTGTTGAGGCAGCAGGACAGAGTTAGGGTTGCCCGTTGAACTTGCTCCCCTTAGTGGATGTAGCTAATAAGAGAGTTAACTACATGGTGATACAAGAGCAATAATGTGGTAGGGCTGTGGCAGACAAGGGAGAGCTTGACTTGGAGCACACCCCTGGCATCTGGAGCAAATCCCAAGGCAAAGTATGCTGTCCCCCTTGGGGGTACTGCTTTCTGAAGGGCGTTAGTCCAGTCCCTGCAGAAGGGAGAGGGAGGTGCAGCCTCTGGTACTGTCGGGAGAGGGGGGGCAGGCCCCTGGATCCCCTCCTTGGCAGGGTTGGAACCTGGGTGCTTTGCCTGCTTCCAAACCGGCTTCAGATGAGTAAGCTGGATGCACAGCAGCACGGCCGTGTGGGAGAAGAGTTTGGGTATGGTGCTTGTAGAGCCAAACTGACAAACCCACGTCCTGCATGGATTCACTGGCACAAAAGTCAACCAGCTTGGAGATCCCTGCAGCATCCTGCACTACAGCATGGGCCAGATCCTGTGCCACCTCCTGCATTTCCTAGTTTGATGGACAGCTTATTTATGAGGTCAGCTCATCTGAATCCAGGAGGGGTTTTTAACAGCTCTAGAGCTGCTTAAGCCCCCTTCTCCACCCCGACCTCGAATGCTGTAGTTGAGAACTGTCTCATATGGGGTGTGCTAGAGCCATGGCTGGTGCTAAGTGAGAAGGTTCTGAACATTTCCTCCTTGGATTTGCATCCTGAGCAACTCTGCCTTACCAGCTTTAGAGTGTAATTGCTGTGGGTTTATTCAAGCAGAAAAATGGAAACATCTCCTTAAATGTAACTGCCAAATTACTTCAGAGGCCAGCTGAATTTGTACTCTGAGCCTTATGCACCGGAGCTCAGCCTGTTGTCACTTGACATGTGGGATGAAGTTTGTTGAGCTGGAAGCCACTCCTTTTTGAAGGAAAGACAGGCTGTTGGAGCCATGCTATGGGTAGGGTACATAGAAAAGGGAAGGGGAAGAGGAAAGCTTGGCAAAACAAGCATCTGCTGTGGTCTCTGCTCTGGGAGACAGAAAAGGAATGTTAAGCTTGGCATAGATTAAGATCCTTTGGCACATGCAGGGTTTTGAGCAGGACTGAAATCAAAGTTTTATCATGAGAACTGCAAAAGATGACAGTGCCAATGGGTAAGAGAAAGAGCACTGTTACAAAGGGGGAAGCAGTACTGACTGAATCATCTACCTGCTGTGAACTGGCAAGAAAAACATTTCTGTGCTAGTTTGAGTGCAGTTTTTGAGAATTTGCTTTGAAACAGATACTGAAAGCACTGAAAAACTTTGTAAATCCTGTGTCTTTGTTAAAATGTACTGTGTATGCTCGTATTTAATTATTATTTGTTGGGTTTTGAAATGGACTATGTCGTTTATTCAAACTGCTTTTTTTTTTCAGTTATGACATGCACTGATTATATCCCAAGGTCATCAAATGATTATACCTCACAAATGTATTCTGCAAAGTAAGTCAAATGGTTGTTACTGAATTCTATAACTTCTTTCTGAATTGATCACTGCTGAAGCTGATGGAAGTCACCCTTTGGCTTCAGTGGCTGTTGGTTTATGATCACTAAATAAAGGCAAGTGATGCCTTCAAGTGATTAGCAACATAATAGTCTTGTTGAATGATGCCCATAATATTTGAGGAATAAACAAACTGGACATAAATTAATATAAGGGGAATGTAGGATTTTCTCATCATTCACCATGTTTAGGGATCCTAATAGTTCTTCCCATTGCAGCATAGTAGACCTTAATCCCCCAGCCTTGCTTTTGCATAGGCTCTTTATATGTTCCAGTCATTTTGACTTTAGGATTTGGTGGTGTGAGGCTCCTGTCTGTTGGAACAGGGAGTTTGTTCTCACCTTCCTTTCCCAGTCTTGGAATAATAAGCACTGGTGCTCTGGCATCGTGGAGGAGAGGGTTTCTCCTGGTGTCACGGCAAGAACCAGGCAGCACGTGTGAAACCAAGAGCCTGTCGTGTTGGGAGACACAAGGGGGTTATTGCACTAAGAGCACGTGTCAGTGTGTGTTATTTTTTCTTTCTAAAGCAGTTTTTTTTTGGGTGTTTGCTGGTTTGGAGGCTGGAAGATGCATAATGTAAATAGTTCTTTTTTACTTTTGTTCTTTCTTTTTTCCTAAGGCCATATGCACATATCCTTTCTGTACCTGTATCGGAAACAATGAGCCCTTACCCTGGTCAGACTCAGTACCAAGCACTGCAGCAGTCCCAGCCCTACACCATCTACCCACAGACCACCCAAACCTACGGACTACCTCCTTTTGGTAAGAAGTAACTTCTCAAAGACTTCTCCGTGCCTGCAGTTACTGTCTTGGGTCTCATTAGAAAGCCACCGTTAAGCTTCAATGTTGGAAAGAAGAGTCTGTAGCAGAGCACAAGCCTAACAAATTGTAGATGGCTGCTGATCTCTAGATGGGACTTCATATTATAAAGGACTGTTTCTTACAAAGCTGTTTTCCTGGCCATTAATTTGGGTGTCTCCTCGTGAAGCTTGCCGGGTAGTTCTTGGCTTGGAATCATCATTTTCTCCAGTTGTGGTGTAGCTGTGTTTGTGCAGTTTCCTTGTCAGTGAATCACACGTGACCGCATGCTATGGCATCTCTGCTGAAAGTATTTTTCCTTTCCTTTTTGCTGGCTAGGATTAAGGCTTTTTCATTATTTCGTCTTTCATCAGATGAAGATGCCATGCTAAAATGTCTCCATGTTTACTAGGCAAAGAAGTTTGCTTAAGTTGCTCTGTTACTTGAGCCCTGTTAGCCATTTCAGTTTTGACAAATGCTTGAAGAGTAAGAGTCCTGTTTAGCTGAGCAGATGGGTTTGAGCTGTTCACCCTGTGCTTCCTTTACAGGGCCTGGAGGCAGGGACATCCCTGGGGTCTTGGACTGGTTTAGAAGATAGTTGCCATCTTTCTCCATGATGTATAAAGGGAGTTGAAGATGAGTAGTGCAGACAGAAAAAAAATAAATCTACCTTCTGAGTGGGTCAGTGAGTAAAAGGAGCTGCCTGGGCTCAGTTTTATTAGACAGAAGTGGCATTAATTATACTTTTTAAAGTAATATGGCACAACTTGTTATCCTTGTGAGAAAGGTCAATATGTAAAACAAATCTACATACCTTTCTTTTTTTTACATATATATGCACCCGGGATATATGAAAAGGAGTTTTCTTGTGGTTTTGGGAAGAAAATTACAGTTTTGTAGTAACAGGGATGCAAGGGCTTGGTTAAACAGTGCCTCCTGAATCTCAATTGCCCTGTGTTAGTGCTGAGCTACATTGGTCTGGCTGATTGCTGGAATACCGTAACATGGGAGCTTCGCAGGGTGTAAGGTGGCCCAGGGGGCCAAGAAGGCCAATGGCATCCTGGCCTGGATCAGGAACAGTGTGGCCAGCAGGAGCAGGGAGGGGATCATTCCTCTGTACTCGGCTTTGGTGAGGCTGCACCTCAAATCCTGTGTCCAGTTTTGGGCCCCTCTCTACAAGGATGCTGAGGTTCTGGAGAGGGTACAGAGGGGGGCTACAAAGCTAGTAAAGGGTTTGGAGCATGTGTCTTATGGGGAGAGGCTGAGGGATCTGGGGCTGTTTAGCCCTGAGAAAAGAAGGCTGAGGGGAGACCTTATTGCTCTCTACAGCTACCTGAAGGGAAGTTGTAGCGAGGTGGGAGTTGGTCTGTTCTCCCTGGTGACAAGTGACAGAGCAAGAGGAAATGGCCTGAAGTTGAACCAGGGGAGGATCAGGTGGGATATGAGGAAGCATTTCTTTCCAGAAAGGGTTGTCAGGCATTGGAATGTGCTGCCCAGGGAGGTGGTGGAGTCACCATCCCTGGGGGTGTTTAAGAGCCAGGTAGATGTCATGCTCAGGGAAATGGTTTAGTGGTTTTTGATATGACTGGGAATGAGGTTGTACTTGATGATCTTGAAGGTCTCTTCTAGCTGAAACTATTCTATGATGCATTTAGCACATTCTAGCTACCACTAGTACTGAAAAAAGAATTAAAAAAAACCCAACAACCCGTGGTTTTCAGTTTTTCCAGGTTTACTAGCCTGTAAAAACCTCAATCTGAAAGATTTCTGCTTTTGATGGGGAACTCAGAGTAGACAAATGTGCACATAACCCTTCAGTCTCTGTACTTGATGTTTGTCTTTCACATCAGACTCTGGATATACAAGTAGGACAAGTGTGAACATGCCAGAATGACTGCTGCTACCTCTCTGGATTTGGGACCAAATACTTCCCTGAAGGAATTTTTTACATATGAGTGAGGAAGATGGGCAGAATATGACCTGTGGACATTTTCCATTGCCTCTGTTTCTAGTGGGGCACAAGTTAGCATGATGTGTCTTTGACCTACTGTCCTGTACCTGGGGTGTTTCACTGAGAGTTGGGAAAAGTTGACTGCTTGCTTTGTCTTGAGCTTTTTCAAGGGACTTGGGTCCCACAGTATGTCACTTGGCTAGTGAAGATCATTATTCCTTTCTTAAATATTTCTTCGTCTTAGAGAGATGTCATGAAGTCCCTCTTCTCTCTGGAGCTGGTCCCCAACACGCTGTTTGTTGAAACAACATCCAGGTCCCTTCTGCTGTCTCCCTGCAGCCTTTAGGCAGTGGAGGTCACAGCAGGCGGAACTCCCACGGACTGATACAGAGAAAATAAAAATCCAAGCAGGTGGACTGTGATCAGAGCCACGCTTCTTCTCAACTTAGTTGCCTCTCTAGTACATGTCCTTGAAATAATGTTTGCACAGAAAATTCGTTGAATAAAAGTCACTTCTGCAGTATTTTAAACATGAGCCTCTTGTTATTGCCATCAGAACATGCTGTTCTTCCTCAGGAATCATTTTGACTAGAGGAGTTAGTTTTCCTATGCCATCCTTTGTCCCTCACCTGTTAGCAAATAAATATTTTGGCTGAAAGCCTGTATGCTCTGTTCTGAAGTTCTGGATTTGGTAAAATGCATAGTATGCTGGCATACTATGTTAGAGCTGAATTCAAAAGATTGTCCAGTTCTGAGGGGTTTTTTTTTGCAGTAAACACCATAGGCCTTTATTATCCTTAACTAAAATAGTGTTAGCAGAAATAAGCTCTTTTGTATAGTTTTAAAGGAAATATACACTTCTATACAAACTCTTTTAAATACAGGCGTTATGTATTTTCCATATACTCCCAGCCTGTATTTGTGCTTTGTGAATGTCCAGTAGGAGGGGCTTCAAAGCAAGAACTGAGAACCTTGGAATGATTAAATACAGGGTCATACATATCTTAACAAAGAACTCATTCTGAATGCTGACAGATTTTGGCTTAAGTACATCTTAAATATTTCTTTTAAGTTCTTGGGACTCTCAATATTACTGATTCACCTAAAGATTCATTTCTGTCTCATGTGACATTAAGTCCTCGGACTCAATATTTTCTGGTAGTGGTGATTCCACTGTTGAAATACACATTGTAAAAATAGGAATCCTGTTACTAATTCTTAATTCTCCAAATTACGATTTGAATATCCTCTTTTCCTGGAAGAGCAGAAGTTGCCATTCAGTGTCTCAATGTTGGTTGTTATCTGTGCTTTTGTCATAGCAACTCCGAATTTTTTTAGGAAAAAAAAAAAAATACAGCCATGTAAATCTACTAAAGCAGTTTAAACCTGATGTTCCGTATAGAAACATCTTCCTTTTTTTGCCACTTTCTTATTGTCTGTTAATTGTCTGTAAAATTGTCAGGCTGTCTGATGATAGCGTGTCTGTAAGAGGTCACTTCCATCACTCTGGCAGTGATAGAAGGGTCCTGCTTCCTCCAGGGCAAATGGAGAGTTCATTCTGCCATTGCATGGCTTGCACCATGATTGTGTTTGTGTATTTCTCTGGAAATGTATGGGGTGATCTAAACCATGTTGCCATTCAGAGGAGATACAGTCATTCATTAGATTGAATTCTAAGGGTGTGCTGTTTGAGGGTAGTATCCCAGTGGCTATCTGTGAGACATTCAAGCTAGAGTACAGGAAGTTTCACCTCAACATGAGGAAGAACTTCTTTACTGTAAGAGTTGTAGAGCACTGGAATAGACTCCCCAGAGAGGTTGTGGAGTCTCCTTCCCTGGATACTTTCAAGACCTGTCTGGATGCATTTCTCCGTGATCTGCTCTAGTTTTGTCCTGCTCTGGCAGGGGGGTTGAACTCGATGATCTTTGGAGGTCTCTTCCAATCCCTAACATTCTGTGATTCTGTGATTGTTTTGTAGGGAATTTGAAAGTAGTTTATGCTAATCTGAAAAATCTAATATGCCAGGATAATAGGTCACTAAAAATATGTAATAAAATGATGAAGCATTCAAGCTGTTTTTTAGAAAACTAGGTGACATTCTGTGCATTTCTTTAATTTCGTTAATGTAGGGAGTACAGCATGCAGGAGTTCATCCCAACAGTGCTTGCTGGGATCACATAAATAAGTTTGTTCTGTTTTTGGACTCTCTCCTGCTTATTTATCACAGATATTAGAAACTATTTTAGGCTTGAAGAGCTAAGGACTCTCCTAAGTGCCTGGGAACATTTTCCCAACACATTTCATGTTTCCCAACCTTTTTATGTGTTTTTTTTCTCTGTTTAAATAAATACTTCATATGTAATGTTCCTTTTTCCTTTTCATGAATAGATTTTCCACCGATGACAACACGTGACATCTTTTTTTTTTTTTTTGAAATCTCTTTTCTCAGGGTTTGATTTTGTCTATTTCATCTCTTTCTCACTGTAGATTTGATTCTTTCTGTAAACACGTAGTGGTATAATTTTAATTCAACAAGCTACTGGAGGACATGAATAACTTTCAACGTGGACTTAATACTGACTACTTGTGTGCTCAAAATCAGGCATATTTAATTTAAGTGTGGTAAGTCAGTCACTTAGCTGGTTATTCTCCACAGATACTTTCCAGGATTCAGAATCAAGTTTAGTCTGAGGAGGATATGAGTTACTTCTTCACCACAATGAGTCCTATTCCAATCGTAGCTTTGCAGCTTTTGTGGTTTTAAATGTTATTTAAAATAGTGTCAACGTGTTCAAGGCAAAGTGAATGTTTTCTCTGCTATTACACTTCTGGTTACCAGGTGGCAGCATTGTTGTAATAGTAAACTTTTTTTCTAGCATTTTCTACATTATATTTTATGTAGCCACTTTTAATAACAAAACTGCTATGCAAATGACATACATGACAGTGATGGCTACACTGGCCCACAAAAGGTGTGTAGTGGATTGTGATAACTACTCACAAGTGCAGCTCAGCACCCGGCAGCGTGAAGTTTCATCAAATGTTGAAATGAAATGGATGTGCAATGAAGCGATGTGTAATAAATGGCTCTGAGGCTTTACTAAAAAAGTGAATGAGAGGGAGAAGAGCGGCCTTCCTTGTCAGAGGAATTATCTTGCAAGTCAGAAACTACTGTTCTGTGCCTCAAACGGTGGCTTTCATCACATAGTTCAAAGTCAGGTTCAAAAGTAGCAGTAATAGGTGGCCTGCAGTGACTGTGATGTATCTTCCTGATTTTGGAGAGCTGAAGCATGGTTTATGCAGAGAAACTTGAGGATTTAGTATCTATAGACTAAATTACTAGCACCTCCTTCTAGTAAGACTACCCAACTTCCTATTAAAGGCTGTGCTTTTAGATGGTTACAACTTTGCCCAAATGTAGCTATCCAGGCGGAAAAATCTCTATTACTTTCTTACTTTGGGCTTTTTTAGCTTTTAGTTTCTGTCATGCCATTTGATTTCTTATCTCTGTCTCTATTTGTCTCTCTGCCTCTCAGTTTTGTTTTGTGAAAGTATCACCTCCTTCGTGATTCACCGGTTTCTAGGGAAACTCTCGGGTTCCAGGGGCTGCAGATCTCCTGGTGTGGATGGTGGGATAGCTGAGCTGGCTGGGTGCAGAGCTCGGGGCCAGCAGGAGTCATTCACTGAAGTGCTGTGCCCACAAAACCAGGCAGACTTTCCTTTCTGCTTTTGAAACACACAGCTCTGGAGTGTACCGTGCAAAGATGCTTGGCCTCACTGACAGAGTTTACAAGTGTTTACAAGGTCTGGGTAATGCTGACCCTCCTTATTTGAGCTCCAAATAGCATCTCCCTCAGGCACGTACTAAACGGAGTGGAGACCTGTGGAGGGCAAAGAGCTGGACTTTCAGAGAGAGAAGGGAACATACCAAGTAGAGTAGGACAAGGAAATAAAAATATGTGATTGAAAAGTATGGGTGGGAAGAAAATTGAGGCTAGAGGTTGTGTGTGTGGGGTTTGAAATAAATCCTCAAAGGACAAGAATATTGAATGGGGATCTGGAGTACAAATGGGATGAAGGGAAGAGAACTGGGAGTCAGTAGGTGATAAGACTGAAACTGTAAGAGGATGTGGGATGGGAAAACTATAAATGGCTGAGCAAATACATTGGAACTGAGAACCATTGACATAAAGAGAAGCTAACTGGAGGTACATGTGGGAAAAGTTGGTCTGAGAGAGAGAAATAACACTAGCTGGGCAAAAGTTGAAACCTGACATTGAGAATAAAGCAACTGGGATCTGCTAAATACGGAGGTGTCTGGTGGCTGAGTCCAGGGATGGAGAAAAGCTGAAGGAAAAGCTATGAGTGGATACCTGGGACTGACTGAGAAAGGAACAGTGTTGGTGGGTGAGAAAAAGTGAGAGAGAGTTTCTGAAGAACCATTCTAGAACTGTTTCTAAAAGCAAACACTCAAAACTCAGAAAATTAGTTAAATCTAAAAGAAACCCAAACCAATTTGTATACGCAAATGCCCAGCTTGGCACCCAAACATTCTTCACTTTGCATAAGTCAGAGGCATTGGAGCATTTGCACAAAGGCATCAGTGGTCAAAGGGCTTCTCATTGGAAGAGCACTGCTGCTCTGTTGCTGGGGAGTTAAAACAAAAGCTCAGAGGGAGCCCTTAAAGCACAGAAACTGCATTCCTTCCTACCACAAAGCCGCTTCCCCAATCCTTTGCATAACCTTGGTCTCCCCAACACCTCCTCCCACCCTTCCTTCTCCTCCACCACCTCCTGCTAAACCTTATCTGCTCTACCACATCCTCATTCTCCTCCTGTCCATAGACTGCTCTGCTCATTCTCACGTACTGCTTTGGCTCCCTGGTAGTAAAAGCTAATGCTGTGGGGAACTGAAGGCATGAAGAAGGGGGATGTGGCTGTGTGAGTGGAGAGGATTGAGAGAAATAGAATGGAAAGAAAGTTGCCCTGAGAAACCTGGTCTAATTGGACTGCTTTGAGTAGAGGGTTGGATGAGTTGACCTCCAAAGGTCCCTTCCAACCTAAGTTACTCTGATCCTGTGTGGTGATGTGAGGTGGTGTGAGAGGAGTAAATGGGGCTAAAGCAGACACAGAGGAGTTATGACTGAGAAAATGAGAAAGAATGTCTACAGCCTACTGCTGTTTTCATGTCCTTTGGAAGAAGCTGACGTTCCCCAGCTCTTGCAATAGGACTGTGATGACTTGGGTTATATACAGGCCTCCCTAATAGCACAGGCTTATCTGAACCAACTGAATTGCAGCATGCAAATTTGTTGGAGAGAAGAGGTGAAACTTGGTGAAGTTTTAGCTGTGTTTCAGTTACTTCAAAGAGCAAAGCTCTTTGTCTACTTCACTGCAGTATGACATTAGTGGATTCATTATGGTAGCTTTGTTTATTGCAAGCATTACAATTTTTGTGGTTTAGGTATACGGGTGTGCAAGTTATGTAAATCTAATTTAAATATTGCTTAGAACAAGAAAAAATGGTGACATAGCAAGTTAACACACAAACTAAATGAGAAATAAATGCAAATCCTTGGAATTGGCACCCACAGAGATCTGTAGTCTGTGTCATATCATAGTCTTTTCTACTAGTAATCCGTACATTTTATATACACAAGAGTGGGACTGCCATGGGGAAGATACTGTTCTGGGCTTTGTCAAAGAAAAAAATACTGTATTGTCATCAGTGATAAAAGTGTCTGCTATGAAATGACAATGTGCAGCTAGAGGATAAGCAAAATTAAAGCAATGGAGTAAATAAACAGAATTGAACTGTCATGTGATATATGTACTTGTTATGAAGTTGGCACTGTACTTTGATGATTATGAAGTGATTCTGTTGTGTGGAGATTTGAATGAGGGGGAAAAAAAACCCCTAGAAAGAAACAGAAGAACAAAAAAGAGATTAAGGGATACAATAGAAAAAGTAAACTGAGGCAGAAGGTTTACTAAGGCAAAAAAACCCCAGGCAAAGTACAAACCATAAGCCCTATTGTAATCAAAATTGGAGATGAATACAGATTATAAGACTCTGGAGGTATCTTAAGATGAGGCTATGGAGATAAAATTCAATGAGGGAAGAGAGCGAAAAACCAATAAATATATTAGGATATGTATATGTATATTTTTTCAGGAACTTTGGGGCATTCAGTAAATGTGGACTGTTAGGCAAAAACAAATGATAGCACCTTTAACTGCAGTTCTGTCTGGTGTAGGTGAGTAGCAGCTCAGATCTAGAAACGTCTAAAACTCTCTTTGAGTAGAATTAAGAAATAAATGCTATCTCTGTAAATAGAAGCAGATAGTACAACACAGACAGTGCAATTTTTCTACCTTCTACACCTCTGATGTGTGGCTGAAAGGAGTCTAAAATATCATAGGAGGTTCAGTATTTTGGATTTAGCTCAGCAGTAGTTTTGTGAATAATAGTTTTCCACAAGAATTGGTTTGGAACTAGTCAGCAGCTAATAAAGGTGGTTGTTTTTTTTTTTTTTAAGCAGGCTGCAAAGGTCATATGTAAGTTAGATATCCAGCTATAGTACGAACGCTTGCTTTGAAAGAGGATTGATGATCTCTAACAGCAGAGGGATGCCAAATGTTTCGATAAACGTGTGCTAATCATGGGCTATCTCTCCAGACAATGACGTGGCCTATCTTTTTCCAGCATGTCTGCCTACCTGGTACTTGGCCACTTTCAGAGAAAAAAGAATGCTTGCTTCTCTGTAATTTCCCCGAACCAGTGATTTTGTCACATTAATTTTGGTATTTTTCTCTAAAACAGCCAAAGAGCTTCTGCTTTCATGTGTAACTAAATGGTGATTAATTCAGCTTGATTAGACAGCCTACTATCCAGACCAGTTTGATTGGGCGGCATACAAATGGTATTGTGTCAGAAAAACACCATCAATTGGTCTCCTTCACAGCTGCAGCACATGGTTATTCAGACTCTTTATGCCCCAGATGAAAAACCTCACCAGAAACAGATGGGGAGTGAGTATTTTTAGAAACAGTATTTCAAAGCATTAACAAGAGGAAGAGAAAAAGATTTCAACTTTGGAGATAAAGAAAATCGTAGGCCTGCTTGTTAAAGTAGATTTTATAGTATTTTAAAAAGTGATTTAATTATAAGTAATACTGTCCCCAAGAAATATTTTTCCTCAGATTTTTGCATTTCCATATTGCTTGTGGCCAAAAACAGTGTAAAATGCAAATTCTTCAAGTACAAGTAGCTGCTCTAAAATATTATTTTGTAGTAATGCACAGTGCTCAAATAATGTAAAGGTTCTTGTTGTTTCTGTTTGAATGTTTATTTTAATTTTCTATTATTTCTCCAGCATCAATATACTTTCTATGGAATACTTGCTAGGAAAATGGGAAACTAGGTCTCTGAGGTCTGTGAAGGTTTTTTGATAAGCTTGAAATAGCTCTTGTGATAGCATAAAAATCTCCACAATTAGCTCACCAGTTAGCTCTTTTCAGTCAGCATAGTTTTCCTGCAAGAGGAAATGATCCTTCTCCTCCAAATTATAGTGTCAAAGAATGATCGGTTCTGCTTTTCTAGCCGGTTTTGTGATGAAGATACTTTTAAGAAGAGAGGAATTAATCCTCTAGTTTTCTTGAATATCGAGTCTGTAAGTCTGATGAGGGCAAACATCTTTTATCTCTTTCTAGTAGCAAGTCAGTGGTGGAGAGTCATCATCAGTAACAAGCAGAAAAGTCCTGAGTTTCTAGCTCATCATTGAAGAAACCCTAATTATGTCTGTGTTTAGTGTTATTCTGTTCTTCTGAGAGCTACCTTCAGTGTCTTCAGCTTCCATCCTATAATTGCAATAGGGATGCAGATGGAGTTTATATGTCTAATTTAGTGAGTATTACATTGTGATCTATAGGAATTAAATTCTCACCATACTGTTGTAGGAAAAAAAAAATCTCTTATTTAATTATTTTATGGCTTTGACATATCCTAGCCCTAATTGGATAAAAAATATTTGATTAGGAGGATATACATGATCCTCAAAGAACGGTAACTAAAAGTTGGGTTGCAAGATTTTTTTATAAGATAATTTCTATTTATTACTGTTCTTGTCTTGCATAGAGAAAGTTCTGAAGTCTTCACTTGCTTCTAACTCTCAGTTGTTTTCTCACATTGTTTGATGTGTTTATCATGTTCATGAACTGGGAAGAAGAACTGGGAAGTACTACATTGTGATATTTTTTAAGCAAGAGCTTCTTTCTGTTTGACTCCAAGGAGACACTGTAGCCCAGTGATGTCACCAGACTTTTCACTTCCACAGTGAGATTGTTAGTGCAGATAAAACTGACTATGTTTAGATATAAATTCCAAAAGTCAGGTCCGTAAGAAGTTCATCAGTTTCAACTATTTCTGGTTTCAGTGAGGAGCAAGCTCTAAGAAGCTTCAAGTCGGTTAGTTATGTTACTTAGTTTGACTTCCAAGTTGTCATATTCAGCATTTCTTCCGCATTTGAATATTGTGGAACAAAACCCTTCTCTTCATTCTAGACCTATCTCATTTCACCTCATCTCTTTTGGAAAAGTCATGATAATATATCCTGATTTCTGAGTGCTTGAACAGAGTTGCGATATATTAAATACCGTTAAAAGTTAAAATGCAAATTTTCTTAGCGTTGTTTGACTTTGGTTTTCTTTTCTGAGTTTAGATGTACTGGATGACTTTACCATGGTATCTCAGGTGTTGAATTATCTTTTATTTTGCATTTTGAGTGTAATCTATACAATGCAGTTGCTATTGGTTACTATTAATTTTTTTACAGTAGGGACTAAAATCCACAGTTTAAAGCTTAAAAACCTTTTGTACTAGAATTCTGCAAAAACATTATTAAATACAACTTATTTCCCAGAAAGGTTCATAAGCTCAAGTCAGGATATCACTGTGGAGGTAAGCAAGCAAGAGGAAAGAACAGGAGCAGGAAAATGAGTGAAACCACAGAATAACATGGTTATTTGTTATGTTCTAAACCGGATGGAGCTATAAATGCCATTCTTGGTGTAAGTGAATAGAAATTATTCAACTGTCAGGGCTTAATTTGCACAGGAAAAAAAAAACATTTTAAAATTGACTTCAATACTGTAGCCTCTTTCACAGTAACAGATCTCACTTATTACCTTCGTTACTTAGTTTGACAGCACTGATGGTATTTCTAAGTAAATTAAAAAGCAGTGACAGATGAATAAGGCCCTATAACCCAATGTGGTTTTTGTTCAGGTACCACACGTGAGCTGTATCTGCATAACTGAATACACAGGAAATTTGTTTGTGAAGTAATCATTTATTATGCAAACACCTGAACTTCATTATATCAAATTTTATTAAATATATACATGTTATTACTATTTAAAAGAATGAGTATCATTCCAAGATCTGCAAACTTCTCTCTAGCGTTGAGAGCTGCGGCAGAGCCTGTATTAATGCTAGTCTGAAAGCTGTAAGCTAATGCAGTGTCACTGTGAATGACACAGCACTACCTTTGAAGGCAAAACTTCATCAGCTGTATTCTTTAGTTACAATACAATCAAAAAAAAAAAAATTAAAAAAAAAATCTTTCCTGACAATAATATATTTGTACATTGTTTAAATTTCCCAACTCTGTCCAACTTGTAGAATGGAAGCAAAGAACTCTGTCACGTTTAGGATTCTCAGATGCTGAAGAAGGGAATTCGTACCAGAAACATCTGACAGTAAAGGCCATTTAAAGGCAGAGAAGGGGCACAGGAAGCAAAGAGAAAGATGCGTCCATCTCCTCTGCTGGTATCCAGCCAGGAGGTGTCAATATTTTTCTTGCTTAGGGTCCCATGGCCTCAGTGAGGATAATGCTTCCTATCAGTGACCCCCCTTCCCATCACCTCTCCACTAAACTGGTAGGTCAGCTTCTTCTTGACTTTCTTGACCTCCCCTGTCTTGCCATAGTTTCTCAAAGCACGTGCCATCTTCTGGTAGGTCATTTTCTTGCGATTGCCTTTCTGGATGCCCCAGCGATGCGCCAATGCTTCTTTGTGTTTGGAGGAGAACTGGAAAGTACCTTTTTCCTTGTCCACCCACCAGATGCTGTCCTTCATGTCTCCACTGCGAAGGAGGTCCAGAAGGAACTGATACAGACGTATCTTTTTCTTGCTGCCTGTGTGATAGTCAGAGAAGAAAGGTAGTGGAGCATTAGGGTGTAGCTCCTGGTGAAAGAGCAGAATGCATATAATTCATCTAACTGTTTCAGCTAGCCTTTCCGTCACATAACCTGTTCAGTTTGCAACATTTATAACAATAGACAGTGTTCTGCTGTGAGGACATAATGTGTATTGATGTACAAAGAAGAAAAAACAAGAATAGGGAATTTCAAAGGCCAGACCCTTGCTTTGAAATTAAATTGCTAGTTTGACACGAACTGGAAAGCATAGCTAATTTGAAACTAATCTGAAGCTCATTTGGTCAGGTTATACAGACCTGACTTTCAGGTGCTGAGCAAAGAGAGCTTAGTATTTTTAAAAATCTGTTCCCTGACCTTCTTGCCTTGTTTTTGCCATCTGTTAATGGAAACTGGAGTACAAATGGCAAAAGCCGTTTCTATTCAGGAAGCCTCAATAGGCAAGCCAGAAGGAGGAAGTGGGAATACATGAAGAAATTATATTTGAGTTAGAGACAAAGTTATGGTCATAAAAAATCAGGAGGACAGGAGAGTGCCAGGGAAAGTGGAGCTTTGGCAGGGGGATAAAATACCAGCACAGCAGTTGTACAGTTTTATTCATTATCACATGGTAATATAACAGCTGCTCAGCACATACAATGACAAAGTCCCTCTGCCTTCACTGACCTGTTTCTCCATGCATAATTCCAGGCCCAGGGTCCACACCATCAGTCTCCCCATCTGATACCTCCAGGGGGGGGCTCTGCCGCTCTATGTCCTCCTCATCAGAACTGGGCTGTGGTGGAGAGGAGTACTGTAGGCACATCCGGGGCAAGTAGGACACCTTTGGGGACAAGAGTAGCAGAGGCAGGAGGTAGAGAGTGGTGCATCAAGATGAAAAAAGGAAATGTTATCAAGAGAGTTATAGAGAAAAGGTGGGAGAAAGTACGAGGTGTATGAGATTGGTTAGGGTAATACTGAGTGACTTAGCTGTTAACACTTATAATAAGTACTATGCAATTAAGAAGCACTTCCAGGTAACAGTCAACACTTGCACCTGTACAAAGACTCACTTTTACAAGAGAGAAGGCAGAATAAGGTTTTGAAAGTCAGAACTTTCCCATAGGTTATATCCTATGCAAGTGCTATTACCCCTCTTCCCACATACCTCCGCAAAGGTAGCGTAGTTCCTAAAGAGTTTCTGGTCCCTGTTGCCTATCCCCAGTGTAAATCTGCTTTTGAGAACAACTTTTTTTTCTAACACAGACCTTCTGAAACTACTCTTAAATCTGAAAAAGCTGAGCAGTCCTGCCCTAGTATCACCTCTTTGACTGGCTTTGGCTCTGTTGCCCTCTTCCTTTTTTGGCCGTAGTACCTTCTGACAGCACTGGATCCCCAGGGGCAGGACTGCATCCAACTCTGGAGATGGACTTAGGTACCTCTGTCAACTTCCTCTCCTGAATTTCCCCCGTAAGGAGGGGAATAGCCTTAGCAGTAAGATAAAGGATACATCATATTGTCTCACAGGCTCTTTTCCTAAGTGGCTATCTGAAAATTCCCCATTAATGGGGATTTCTCATCTGCAAAGCTAACAAGCCGGTTTTTGTGCTAAATTCTCATGCCCTTATATAGAGGTGTTTTCAGGAGCAGTGTGGAATATACCTCAGTTCTGTAAATTCTCACTTGCAGTCTGGTTTGTTAGGGGTCATAACCAGTTGCCATGAATTATTGCACCTTCTCATTCAAGTATGAGAGAACAGTCTAAGAGGCAGGGAGTAAGACCTCAGGTCCTCCACTCAAAAGAAACCCAACCAACATCCCCCAAACCCAGCAGCATACAGAATGTGGTCTTGAGCCCCGCAGGGGCCTTAGGCGCTGAAGGGAGTGGGTGTTCACTTCATGAGTCACACCACCCACCCCATGCCGGGTGGTGCCGATGAGTTTTGCACCAGCTTAGAATGTCCCAATAAGGAGCGTGCAAAGGGCCGGTTTTGGGGCACAGCAGCTGGCAGTTAATGAGTTGGCAGATTGGCTGGAGCCAATCTGGCAGGAAGGCCAGGATTGGGTAAGAGTGTGTGTAAGCTTCCTGCCAGATCTCCACCAGCGAAACTTCAGCCCTCACCGCAGAGTCACCTTTAGCTTTTTTACAGTTAAGAAAGCTGCGGCCTCCGGGGTAGGAAGGAAGGGAGAGACTCTGCCATGGGGGAAGGGGAATGAGCAGGTGGGACAATGTCTTACAGAGGAGGGGAACAGAGACTGGTCCCCCTGCAGCGAAAAAGGTCGTGGAAACCTGCAGGGTGTTAGGGGGGTGTGTGGGAGTGAGAAGTCTGCTCCTCTGGGGCTGGAGGGGGACAGTGGGCGAGTGCTGTGGAGTAAGCAGGGGGAATGGTGTCTCACAAGCAAGCGGGGTTGCAGAGGCTGACCTAGGGAGTTGAGTAAGCTTCCCCCACGCTGTCCTCACTTTCCCTATCTGCTGTATTTTCTCTTATGCTTACTTTGCACCTGAAACTCAGTGTGGGTCAGTACGTACAGTGTCACACAGGTTACACAGAGCCAGAGAGGACCTGCTGCTGTGTTTGACAGGGCCAGGTTACTAATACAGTCCTGGAGAGAGAAAGCTTGAGAAACTGCTAGCTGCTTTCTGTATTCTGATGTCTCAGGGTACATGGTATCCATTTGTGATGTGCCTCTTCCTAAACCTCTTCACAGTTTTCTGACATTTTCTTTCATTCTCCCTTCAGAATGACTATCCTTTTCTTAATTTGTGAGACCCCCTGTTGGCAGGCTGACAAAACCTTCTTAAAAAATCATGTCCAAGAACAGCTCGGGCTTCAGATTTCATTTCACAAAACAATGTGAAAATAACAGAAAATTAGAGGAATATCTTTGCACGTTCTTCGTGTGGTTGTGAACTGTAACTCTGATACTGCACAGCGAACAAGGGTGCAGTTAGTAACTGGCAAATTCAGTGGATTACAGCTTGCTTCCTGCTTCTGTTTCTTTGAAAATGCCTTGAATAATAGTATGTGTGGCTTAGGACTGTGCCTGAGACGCACCAGAGTCCGAACCTCAGAGCATGCCAAGTACCACTGTGGGTTAAAGTAAAAAACCAGTGATCCCCAGCTGGTAAGGAATAGGAGGGTAGTGGTGAGTTCTATCCACTACTATCTTCTGCAGCACAGGGTCGGGCAGAGAGAGCACAGCTCTTTTTGTCAAAAGTTGAAATAAAAATTAATTCTCTGCCTTTTGTCCTGAAATGAGAGCTGGTAAGTGGGATAAGCGGAAGCACCCTTTCTTGTTTTCTGGTGGTGCTTCCAAAGACATCCGTAAAGGGGCTAATTTTTATTCTTTCCTTTTGGTTGGCGGGAATGGTTGGTCATTACGCATTAGCAGTTGCAGTGAGTAACTGAAATGACTTGAAGCTCCCCACAGACTGCCATTCCATGAAGCATCTTTGTATATTTGTAACTTTATGTTCCTAATTCTTTGTTTGTATCTACATCTTATATTCTATTCCTGATTTCATTTCTGAGTAGTAGGTGAGAAATCTGATGGCTCGCTTTCAGTAAGTTTCCTGTTGACGATGTTAACTTATTCCAGTTTTTTTCTTTCTTTGTTTTTGATTAATACAGTATACAATTTCACTTTGCTTTGAACAAAGAAGCCCAAAATGACAACTCCATGCATGCAGTTTCTCTCACAGAAGATCAGCCACGGCACCGTTATATGCAGCACTGTAATCAGGAAACCTATTTGACTCTGACCTCAGTCCTACTCTTGTCTTGTATTCACCGCTTTGTATGTAGCTTCACTGCCTTGCAAAACTTCTCAGGACAAGATCACCCAGCTTTCTTACTGCTTCTAGTAATGACTTTGAGCATATTCCTGTAGGATCAAGAGTTAAAAGTGACCTCCACACCCACTTCACTTGGTATCTTTGCAGTATGATGGAAGCCTTTGTAATTTCAACTTTAGTGAGAATTCACTGGCACTCTGATGACTGTCTTTACTGCATGATATGGAGTGTCTTATTTTATAGTGAGATGACTGTGTGATGCTTAGTGTGAAATCTGAGCAGAGACAAGACAGTGTGTTTTGCCTTGTGACTTATTTACTCCCAGGTGAAAACACAAGTAGACTGTCCTCAGCCTGTTTCACTGTGGTGAAGTTACCAGTGACTTGTTTCTGTTAACATTATTTGTACTGGTCATGGGAAATTATCAGGGTTGCTTGGCAGTATTTAAAACTTTCCTACTACTTTAAGTCTCCAAATACTTCCCAGTAGTCATGGATACCTTGCTATGACAATGCATAGCTTCTCAGGTCCAGTTCCTCTGCGGAATTTCCAAACAGTTGATTTTCATTCCAAATTGAACACAATTTTGAAATTTCAGAAACCTCCACAGAATGTCTGTATCTTTTCAGGGGTGGTTTGAGGATCGTGACTTCTCGTTACCCACATAAAAAGAATGCTTAAACCACACTTGTCCTGAGAACGCAGAGTTTGCTATCAAGCGCTTGTGCAGGAAGAACTTGTTCAATTCACTCCAGCAATCTCTTTCACGTACGAGTACGCAATCCCAAATGCATTATTCTCCTTACCCTTGCCTGCCATCCTGAATTCTGAGTAAGGGTTGGTAAGCATACCTGGTGGTTGAGGCCGATGTGTGTGGTTGGGATTGTCGAGTCCAGGACATGCATTTGTTCGATCTCCATGTGCCTGTACAGCTGCTGCAGCTGGGGAGGCTGTACGCTCTGCAGCTCTGTGAAGTGGTTGTCTCCAAAGCTCTCAAACTCACTGTGCATGTGGTGTGGATGATATTCCCAGTAATGATCTACAGAAAATGAAAATAGGTTGTCATTACAGGATGAAGAAACGTGGCATTGACCTGCTTGCCATTGGTTCCTCCTCCAGTCACTGTCCTTTCCACCCTCTCCTCACCATCCCTGTTGACCTGCGGGTCTGTGGTGACAGCCTATCTAGATCCCTGTAGAGTTTCTTTTCCTCATCTCATAAATCCCTGTGGCTGGAAAGTAATTCTCAGACCACTTGGATTAGGAGAAAATTCTTCAATGGAGAGATGGATTTCAATGATAATTTAGCACAAGATGAAAGAAACTTTAACACTGGCACCTTTCTCAAGAAGGCACCATAACAATCTTACATTTTCATTTTTGAGGCAACAAATTCTACTGATTTACATACTGTAATATTCTCATTATACTCCTCATGGCATGGAAATGAGGAGATGGAGAAAACGTACAGATTATTCTGCAATTGTTGTCAGCCTTTATTTTACTCTGATAGCAAAATTTCACGAATGCTGCAAAAAAGGCACAGCACTTTGTGAGATACTTCCTGCCATCACATGTTGGTAGTCACATTTTCCAGTGCCAATACTAGAGAATAAAAGGATAAACTATTGCAGCAGTCAGGTGTACAGTCTTTACAGTGAGGCTAAATTCTGATGCAGTCTTCTTTTTTTTCTACCTTTTTTTTGAATCTCTTTAGTATGTTTGCAATTTCTGTGATCACTTAGAGGTTTTTTTCCCAAAACATGAAAAAGTACTGAGCCCCTATCTTGTTTCCTTTATTTATTTTTTAAATTAAATTCCACATCGTTCTCAGTTTTAGATTTCTGGGTTTTTAGTTCTATTAGAAGCCTCCAAAGTTTTTAGAATTTTGTATTTGCTGCTTAAAATTTAAAATCCGCTAGAGGAAACGTGAAGCATTGCAGATTCTATTTATCCGTTACATACAGTAGCTGCAGGCATAACTATGCAAATACTTGTGTGCACTCTTGTTTTGTAAAATCAAAGTCAACATCACATCCTCTGCTCTGACTGAGCTAGGAACTGATCTTCCACAGTTCAGCTCTTCATGCATCATTTTATGCACGGCCAAAATTTCTTTATGATATTCAGTATAACAGTTCTAATTATATCTTACTGGTTTGTTTGTTTTTTTTTTTCCTTATTATTTTCTTCCCTTCTATTATATATGATTTCTATCCTACTCTTCACATGTTTTCAGGTTGCTCTCATGCACCCTTAGAATCTGCTTCTCATTAACACTTAAGGCAGCTGCGTGTATTTCACTCCCAGTCATTCAATGCAAAGCAGTATATTCAGCCCTCAAATCCCTCCCAGCTGTTGACATCTTTCTGACAATGCGATGGACACAACGGAACATGTTGTACCAAGTGTACTTGTACTGAATGTGTAGAGGAGCAGTTGTCTTGCTCTGCAATGTGATGTTATTGTGTATGACATCTGGATACTAATGTGCTGTGAATGCTTCTTCTTAAACACCAGTTTCATTCTTTCTCTCAGCTTCTATCTCCTCATCCTTCCCCACTTAGGTGTCAAACAAATAGGACTAATGTCACTGAGGGTTTGAACTCTGAGACAATGACTTTGAATGTGGCTTCCTTTAGAGGACACTCACGGATGTGTTTATGCCAAACCTGAGAAGTTGTGAACTCTTTTAGCTGCCTTTATGGCTCAGGCCTGTAGAAATTTATTTGGAGGCTCTATCAGACCACTTACCACACCAGTGCTTATTTTTTTTGTCTTCCCTGCTTTTCTGATTCATGGATAAACCACGTCACTGCAGGTGAAAGGGATGAAAAGGTGCTTATGGAAGCACCCAGGGAGCTGCTGCATCACTCTGTAATTTCCCTGCTTTGTTGTATTGTGCTTTCTGTGGGCTATGTATGGATTTTATAGCCCAAAGCTGTAATTACAATGCACAGTAGCACTTCTTCGTGCTGTAGTCCTAGAGATAAAATCTGTTTTATCTAGTAAAAAAAGTGGTTTCTGTGGGTGCAAAGTACCCAGGTACTTTTACATTCACATCTGCTCCAACCCAGGAAATGACAGTGTATCGGAGTTTGAATCCGCGGGTCACCTAACCTGCTAGGAGGCTTTGGGCACTTCCAGCCTGAAATGTTTTTGTGTAGTTGGAAGGCTGAGCCATGCTAACTCATGCTTTTTCTGTGTTAAATTACTGCAGATTTCTCTTGAGTGGACCCAGCCACTGAGGCCCTATGCACCATGGGCAGCCCTGTATAATAACTTGTTGAGAATACATGCAGGAGTAATCTACACTCTTGTTCCTTAGAATGATCTGGCTCTTCTCCTTGTGCAGAAGGTCCTCTGTCAGATGGCAATGTATATGCTTAAAGACCCCTTGTCTTTAATAGTCTACTACAGCAAATTAGGTCAATGAATAACTGTAAGGACGACAAAGCCCAGGCAGGAGTCTCTGCAGTGTCAGGTCTTCAGATGTGGAATGTTGTACTAGTAGTAGCTATCTATGGTGGTCAAGAGAGAACACAGCACATTTCCAGCTTACATAGCCATGAGTATTTGTGCATGCTCCAAATGGCCTACTTTTGATTCTTCTTAAATTCTTTTTTATTAGCAGTCACATTTTTATACATCAGGATACCTCCTGGGTTTTTGGACCCTCACCAAGGTTTCTGCTGCCTCCAGAACTGTTCTTTTAAACTCTTTCTTGGCAAATAAATTAACCTATGGAACATTATTTTTGTATATTCACGTTAGTGACCATGCAATATTTAGTCTAGTCATTACTGAATTCCTGTTTTTATGGAATCAGATGCTGCTATACAAATACTGTAACAGAATAGTACTAATAGCACAGCATTTAGGGACTTACAGTGACCACATAATACTAATAGATTACAAAATAAACTGTCAGAAATTACTTCAGCACAAACTCGTGTCCAAATATGAGAGTTCTGACAGGAGGAAAAGTCCTTGTTTCTTTCTAAATTATCTATAATGTCACGGTAATGCTTAGGAAAAACGATACCGTTTTAGTTACATCAAAAGAGAAATGCGGAATTCTGTCACCACAAACCCCTCTGCAGTTAACCATAACTGCATGAACAGTAACTGGCTAAGTTACTGCACCTGAAAATATAAAGCAATTCTAAAAATCCTTGTCTTCAACTATCAGAGCTATCAGCAGCTATTTAATTCTATGTTCTTTGTTAGTATTATGTCAGTAACACATAGCAGTGCGGTTCTTTTCTCAAAAACATAAAGGTAGAAGGAGGAAAAAAAGAAAGGAGAGAAAAATTCTAGAAATGGAAAGTGTCTATTCTTTGGGTAAAGGAAAATGTCACTAAAAGACAAGCTATAGCTACACAATGGAGTCATTATGAGAAATTTCATGTGAAGTGAAAGAGGATGTGAAAAAAATTCTCTCTTATAAGAGACATGGAGATCGTGTTTGTTTTGGTCTTGTATGTAGTGAAAGGTTAGAGGAAGGACAGTCATGAATTCTGAACTCCCTCCCATGACAGAGAGGATGTTAGCCTGTTGGGAAGCAATAGTGAGCCTAAAGGCACTGTGTTAATATTCACCCTGAAGGCAGACTGTCACTCCACAAGTGAGAAAACAAACCTGAACTTTCTCAGCATCTTCTGGCCAATGTAAATGTCTTTGCTCCTCTTTTAATAGATGAACAATGTTAGAAACAGCAGTTAGGATATGAAATAGGCTTAAGGGAGGTATTGATTGTGAAGTGGAGCAACAGGCTAAATCTGCATCACGCAGTGAAAACCATGCAGAAATCCATGAGCCAGCTCTTGAGCCAGAAACATGACTGCTCTGTCAGCACAGCCCAGCACAGCACTCTGCCCACTCTGAGGAGGTGACTGGGCTGGCATGGTTGTGCTGGTGAGGTCTGAGCTACCGTCTCTGGGTGGTTCTGCTCTTCACTGTACAGATTTTCCAACTCATTTTGAACTAGAAGAGGGTTTCTTACAAAGTGCCACATTACACAGCTTGGATGTTCCCACTGTGTTTCACTCGTCTGAAAAAACAAGCCAAGAAAAAACCCATAGAGGAAATGAGAAAAATGGTGAAGGACACTGGAAAATGAATGTCTTGATTCCCTACAGAATGCTCTCTGTGGAGTGAAACACTCAGCTGCTAGGCACTGCAGCAGTCTTGCCTGAACCCATGGTAGGGTCTCGTTAGCTCTCACTTTACAAGCTTCATGATTTTGATAATGCCCAGTGTTCAAAAATCTGAGTCAGGCCCCAGCAAATCATGAGAATGGCTTTGAAGTGAAAGGATTTTTTAATGAAGTTTGGAGTTTTCTGTTTTCTGTGTAGCATTTAAGGCTATGTTCATATGTTTGGACTTTCCTCCACTTCTGTGCGGGCTAAAGTCCTAACAAAATCAAAGCTGAGATCATCTTATATGATCATATTACTCAAGAAGGTGGGAAGAAAATAATGAAATAAAATCCTAAATCACAAAATCTAGTAAGTTCCATGAGGCAAACTACCAAGTGAACAAGGGTCAGCATTTGGCTTCAGACAAAAAGTGATTTTTGCTAACCCAATAACGTTTAGTAATCACTTAGAAACAAAGCTGCAGTGGAATTTTGTAATGCCCAGGATTGCATTAGTGTTACAAAACGTGCTGTATTACACTGACAGACTTACTAGCATACAAACTCAGGGCACAGTGATGGACTAATACAGGATCACTTGAAGTAGGTTGTGTCCTGCATGACTGTGTTGCTGCGTTCATTACAGTATTTACAAAACAGTTAAACTACAGTCTACAAAATAAAGAATGTATATGGATATTTTTATGGTGTGTCCTTGCTTGTTACATTTCCTATTCACTTGTTGCCAATGATCTCCTACATATTGAATCAGTGACACACTATTGTGGGTGCGTCACTGCCTACTCACGTAAACACAGAGTAAGGATTACCTTCAGCATCGTGTTCTAGAAAAGTGACAGTAATGCATGTAGATCTACAGATTAAGATATTGCCATCTCCCTTTCACAAGATTAATTTGCTAGCAGTGAGAGAGAAGTAGTCTGACCCTTGAGCAAGACCTTCTATTTCTTTAGAAGTCCCTTATCAGCAAATTTACTTTATCTGGTAGCTTTTCTTTGAGATCCACAGTGGTATTGAAGGCCTGCAAAATTATTTTTTGTGTACTGCCAGAGATCACTGTACCCCAAGCTGATCTCCTCTCTCACAGTTCTATCCTACTTATTTCTTCTTTTTTTTTTTCCTGTCTAATCATGTTCTCAACTTTCATTTCACGTCACTGCTATCACTGAAGCACCTTATTTATTCTTTTTCCTTGCCATTTTTCAATCACTGTGTTTTTATCCACATTATTCTGAACACTTAGTACATATTTCTAAGAGTAGTTTGTGATGTCCCTTTCCTGCTCTTTCACACAGCTCTTCTCAAGACCCACTACTTATGTTGAATGCAAAAGCCACAGTTGGGTTTGTCAGTATTCATAGGAAAGAAGCAGTATGTGTTAATTTGTGTTTCCCACTCCCCTTTGTATTCTTTGGTTGTTCATTGCTCTTTTGGTCTGTGAGCAGTTCAGGACATACCAGATATTTGCACGCAACCAACTACATTGCAGGTGCTTTCATAAATAAAAATTTGATTGAACTATGCAGACTGGGCTTAAGTTGCCTCTTCCATAACCACTTATTGCAGAAGTTAAAACATTAAACCATGTTTTTTGGGGTCTTTAGGACAAGTGCAACACAAGTTTAGGAGGAAACAAATTTCTGTTCAAAGTGGGCATTTAGGTGCTACTTAGGCCATAAACTACATAGGTGACTTCCAAGTTCTTGTTGTGTTGATTATGATGAGTAAAAGCATGTTAGTGATCTGAGCAGTGCAGCTTGGGAACAGCCTTCCACAGAAAAATGGGCATTAACCAGATGGGATGATAAGATGATGAAAGATAAAAGGATGTTGTTGCTTGAGGTAGCGTAGATTTAATGACAGAAAATTATTTCCCAGTGCTATTTCCTACATGGCATCTTTTATATTGATTGTTTAATTGGTCACAATTGCCTTTTGAGATAATAAATGTTATCCTCGTTTTATGGGTGTGTAAACAGGTACAGGTTATAATGTAAAAACCCTGAATTTCCATGTGGAATTTGCTGGGTTTTATCAATGTGACTTGACAGATGTCGTGAGATAAATTATAAAAAATTAATTAATTCTTTGTCTCCAGGCATTAAGAATATCATAGGTGTTCCTTGAATGCAATGTAGAGAACAAATTTAGGTAGGAATCTTTTTCAGTTAAAGGATCAGAACAATCCTGTTCTGTAACTTGCTGTCCCTTAAGGTAGCTTCCGTTGCCACAGATAACACAGTGCTATGCTGTGAAGTTGTGAGATGTCTTAAATTAAGCAGTGATGGGTCTAGTTGCTATTATCAGTGGGAGTCTTTTAGGGAAACTCCAGGATCTGAAGGGACTGCCACAAGTGATACAGTAGAACGGTGCTTTTCCTTCCTGAGTCAATATTGACTCTGATATTTCCAGGGTGGTGTTGCTGGACCATTGTGTTGCACAGCAGACAAAATTCACAGAGAAAGCTTCTCCCCTCTGCATTGATTTAGAGTCCAGTACCCAGACAACATGAAAATATAAAGACACCAAAGCTTTGAAATCACATCTGTAAATTGAAGCAATAAATAATGATACAGTATTTTTATATTGAGCTGGTTTATGTACAAACAGCTACAAGGAAAATTTACATTGATTTAGAGAGGAAGTACTTGGCTGTAGTGGAGGAAGAGTGAAAGTTAAAGCTAGGTGTGGCTGTATGCAAAAGAAAGAAATAGATGGAGTTGAAAAGGCCAAATACCAAAGAAACATAATATAAACAAAGGCACAAATAGAGTGTTTAGGCCTTAAGTCTTGCAAATGCATGTCCTCAAAGAGTTCTGAAACAAGCAGAGTGCTTTTCATCTGCAGAGGAAAGTAAAACCACAGTGCAGATAACGAAGGATGGAGATCATGAGATCCCACCTTCCTGGCAACACACTGAACGTCCTGAGAGTTCCTTGCATTGTTCAGTGCTTTCTAAAATTCTCTTTCAGGGAAACAGTGTTGCAGTTGCTGAGTTGCAACAGTGCCATTGGGCAGAATAAAATACTGTTGGTTTCTGATTTGAAAGCATGTGCCTGTACATTACAGATCACAGAAACTTATTGTTCTCTTCCTGAATGCCCTCTATCTCTTTCCTGTGGTATCCCATGAGACTCAAGTTCCAAGGAGA
Organism: Actenoides lindsayi; assembly: GCA_025331215.1. Classification (NCBI taxonomy): domain Eukaryota; kingdom Metazoa; phylum Chordata; class Aves; order Coraciiformes; family Alcedinidae; genus Actenoides; species Actenoides lindsayi. The sequence goes on from WTSP01017020.1 coordinate 49,063, forward strand.
TATTTTTTAACTTACCACCATGACTCTCTCCATCGCTGTTGAGATATTGGTAATAGTCATGGGGCTGTCGGTAGAGGTCTGACTCATAGGGTACCATATCTTCAGAGGACTGTGAAGAGAAGAGGAATTTTTAGAACTGTCAGCTTACACAAATCCCTTCAAAACTGTTCATATAGTTAGTGAAGGGGAGATGCCAACTCGTTTTATATTGCCTAGGGAAAGAAGGGGGGGGCTTTAACTTCTTATTCAATCCGCAGGAATAAAATGCTTGACATCAAAAGCTGGTTTGCAAAACAAAGGAAGAGTAATTCTATGATTCTATGATCTCCTTAGACCTAGTCTGTGAAGCAGAACTTGTCCTGTGGTATTACACAAGTTTTTGATATCCTGGCCTCCAGCCTTCTGTGGATACTACTCAGGGAGACAGCCTGGACACCAGGCCCAAGCCAAGATGCCATCACACCAACATGGCAGGGGAACCTTTTCTTTGTTATACAGAGACATTTATTTTTATTATCCCTCTTGTGCACAAAAGAGAAAGCAGAAACTTGTCTTGCCTAAGCCTGTTATTCTGAGTGTTTCTGGGAGGTCTCACTAAATGGTGGCAGTTTGTAGGAGGGTAATGATGCTGACAGGGGGCATAAAAACATTTTCTTTCTCAGTCTTGTCCAAGATGAACTGTAAATGTTTATGCTGGTTCAGATCAGCTGCACAGGGCTGTTAGGTGTGCACAGAGAAGGCTGAAAAAGTCCAAATATGGCGCAGATACTGGGCTTAGCAGATGCTTAGCAGTAGAATTAAAGTCCACTCTATCTTCTTAAAACAGGTGATATAAGGTAACTTTCCCACTTGTCTTCCTCCCCACACCTAGTATCCAGTGTTAATACTGTTTAATATCTTAGGAGTTTTATTATTTTTATCTTATTGTTTCGATAAAGGTGGTCTGTATATTATTAGCTGTGCACAATTCTGTTCCTTCCTTCAATGTTTTGTTTTGTCTTATTCCAGAATGAAGAGTTAAAAGGGGCTGAGTCCTTCACAGGGTGTTGTTAAACTTTTGTCTAGTTAAGTTTGTTATGATATTTTCTTCCAATCTGAACTAATTCTTATGATGTTAACAGCAATATAGAACTCAAATGCCTTCATGCTTTTTGTTCTGAAAGGAAATTACTTATTGTAGATACTAATAGAAACATTTTTTTTCTGTTAATGACCAGCATAACTAAATGTAAAGAAAAGGGAAAATATTTAAAGCATGATAACTTACACGATGGACATGGTTTTTTATGTTCACGTGTTTATATGTTCATATGCTTATCTCTATGTCCCAAATCCTCATCTCCCTCCATAAGTCTGTCTCATTTTTGGAACAGCAGCATTTTGGGAGCCTAGGCTATGGTGACAGCCTGCCAGAAATGTAGGCAAGCTTCTCTTTTTCTTCCTCCTCTAGACTACTTGGGAACATGAAACTTAAGGCAGCAGCTACCATTAAAATCCAGATGGAGATGGTAGATAAGCATCTCGCAAAAGGAAAATGCTTTTTTTCTGGTGTAAGCTGCATCAGAGTTGCCATTGCTCATTAACTCTGCTCTTTAATTCTTCTAGTTAACTCCTTCAGTTCATTCTGTTGGAATTTGGGGATTTAAAGAATGTCATTTTCTAGGGATATGATTTTTATGATAGCATTGAAGAAATGAGATAAAAAAAAAAAAGAGAGACTTATCCCAGAGAGAAGTTAGAACACAAAAAAACCCAGAAAGTAATTTTTAGAAATAACCATGGCCTTTGGTGGATCCTTAGTAACATCTGTGTGCAGTATTAGCATATCATATTAAAATGCACTGGTAAGATTGCTTGAAGTGTTACTTCCAGAACTGGAAGTAACTGGGCATCGGATCCAGGGAATACTCAAAGCCCCAGGAGCAACTGTATTGCCTGACTGTCAGCTCCAATATATAATTGGTAGTGGTGGATAATTGCTCTGGGAAAATCTCAAGACGATGATAACCCACAGTAAAGATGATCTAAGGGAAAGACTAAGTAGAAGAAGCAAATTGTCATTTAAAATGTATCCACAGCAGGGATACTGTGAATAGACTCCTCTTATTTTGGTACATAGGTGCAGTTTCCCTTTTCAAATCAGTGTGATTCCAATAGAATTGCTCTTCATCTATGCAGAGATTTCCTGAGAAGTCTAACCTGTAGTCTACCTTTCAGAAGGGTGGTCAAATGAGGGAGTATAGCATGGATTCTCTCTTATGCTTCTGGTTTCTTCTGCATATTTTCTCTGTGTTCCCTCAAACTGTGACAGGTTACATGCATTCGCACGTCCCCGTTCCTTAGATCTGTGGTGTACTCTGATCTCTGACCACAAAAAAAAAAAAGTAATGAGACTGTGTTTTGCTTTCTTAGGGATAAAGTTCTGAATGGAATTTTTACTTTTCTTTTTCTTTGCAAATGAATTGTCCCCACTTCTCCATAGATTTTCCATAAATATATCCTTCCTGTTAAACCATGTAAACCTGAAGAATGTATGAAATTTTTGCCTTCGTATTCAGAATTGCTACTTTGTTGTAACTCAAAGGGAAGCATTCATATTCTGTGAAAGGAGTGGCTCAATATCCAAAGGGAAAATGCACATCACACTAGTTGGGAGAAATGGAGGTTAGAAATGTCATAGAGATGTACATAGTTTGAAAGAAAAATGTTTCCTTTCAACTAAAATACTAGAAACTGACTGAAATTACAAAAATCCATATCTAAATGCATCACGTTTGTAGCTCTGTTAAATATTTAGCCAAATGTAGGCAGATTTCCAAAGAAATCAGTGTCCTATCAATCTAGGCTTAATTTGCTATGTATAAAATTTCTACTGCTACAACAAAAGCTCTATCACTCATCTTTTCAGAAGTATAGCTTTGCAGGAAGGCCAAAAGTAGGTAAACAATACATATTTTAGGCAGGGGAAAGAACGCTTGACTTTTCTGAGTTGTGTTCTTCCTCTGTTATCTCTTCTTCCCTAAGATTTTCCAAACTCCCCCATTTCAGTCCAGTATACTGTAACAGGCAATAGTGTCTCACAGTCTGACAAGAAAATATTTCTATCATTCATTCAAAAGTTAGTTTTACAAGTTCAGATGTGTGTTCAATGACCAGAGCTGAGGAAAGGTGTGTTAAGTGATTCCCTTAATATTTACAGATCTGGCTGCAGAGTGAGTTGCACACACTCAACATCTGAAATTCAGTCTGCTTCTACATACTCTTTTTTCAAAAAAAAAAAAGTCTCTGGTCTCTGATCAAGGGTAGAGTAGTTAACATGGGAAGATGTATACTAAATACTTAAAAATATATATATTATAAACTTAATCAGATGGTGGTCAAAGGAGGCAGTACAGCCTGGATTCTCTCTGATTAGCCTATAGGAAGGTGGGATATTTTCCTCTATTCACTAGATAAATTATTTCCAAGAACCTGTTTTTAATCTCTCTGGGGTTTTTTATGTTTTATTAAGAACTTTTACTCTAGTTATAGAGAGAAGTCTCGCCATGTTCTGCTGTTGCCTCTTGTACCAATCTTTACCCACTTGCCCCGTCCTCTGGAACCTCCCCACCCACACACCCATTTCGTCACCTCACTTACTAATAGTGCTTCCATGACACTGAACTGTTTTGTTTCCCCTGACAAAAAGCAAAGAATGGCTTATGTTACAATTTAATATTTAACTGATGTCAATGGCCATTTGCTCTATCAATTGTTTTCATGTAGAAGAGTGACAGGATGCTTTGTTAGCAACTCATAGCTGTGGTCTGAAGTTGGTATCTCCTTTCCTACGTGCCATGAGGTACAGTACGCTATTTAAACCATATTCCAACCTCAGGCAAGAGGTCAACAAACAACATCTGTCACAGACTTTGATACATGGAGAGTTGCCTCCATCTTTGTTCTTTGCTGTGAAAATCAAGGGAAAAGCCAAAAAACTGCTTGGAGAAAGCTTGGTTGGCATTGATTAAGAGAGATAGAAGAGACTCAACTGAATGGCAATATGAAAATTCGTTATTCACCGAGACTTTGTCAGATGATTCCAAGTGATTGTAAATTCAGTGAATGCTGCTCTTTTTTTGTTATCCTGACATAACTATTCACTGGCATGTGACTCTGATATACTCTGCAGAGTTTCCAGTGATAAGCTGCTGAGACGAGTTTTAAGGTAACGTTAACCATATTTCCTTGGAAAAAAATTACAGTATGACTATTTTAGAAGAGATGAGTACAAATATTAGCACGATCGTTCATTGGGCCAGACTCACTGGACCGTGCTGGCAATGCAATTAAGTGGAACAGAACGCTGCTGTGGGGCAGTTTTGCTCTCATATGAATGTATTCCCATTCAAAGCTGTGATTTCTACAGGCAGCTACTTAGGGATTCACATTGAACTGGGGCCCTCTTTAGGCTTAAATAATTTTTTGCCCCATAACACAGCAAGATTCTATCATGCAGTGGAAGACATGGGCCCAGTCTGCTGAGCTTCTCCATGCCAAACTCAGAGAAAGCTGCAGTTCTCCTGGCCCATTAGAGCAGCGTTTTCCAAATGAAGGGTAAGAATTTCCCAGCAGTGCAGTCAAGAAGGCGGCAGTTACTGACCCACCCTCAACTGAAAGGGGAGGGGCAGAGGAGGGAAGTGTTGCTTCACAGGAACCCCTGTCTAGAAACAGGCTTATGTCTCCCCTCTGAAAAAGTCCCAGGAGGCACAGACATTTATAATGATACCATGTGGGGCTCTAACTGGCAGTGCTTGAAGTGCATTTAAAACAATTTTGAAAGTACAAAACACGAAATTACTAATTCTTTGACATTCTTATCACAAAAATAAAAACCAAATTGCCCTGTCAAGTGCTCTTGTAAGATGTAATTATATTTTCACTGCCTGTTGTATCATTCAGCTGAACAGGGTGCAGCCAGAACATTAATTGCAACACAAATTAGAAAATGGGCCAGACTGTGTTAGATTTTCACTCCATTTGTCCAATGTATGCACTCTTAGTTCAACACTGGAAAAGAAAAAAGACTTCAGAAAAGTTGTCTACGAGTGAATGAGTGGACAGAAAATTAACTTTTTTTTTTTTTTTTTTTGATGGTGATGATGGTTTCTGGGTAGTTGATGACAAGGTTTAGGTTTCTTTTGAATATTTTTAAGCCCAACAAGTAACATACTGAAAAATTGCGGTATACTTTTTTCATCTTCTCAGTTTCTTTTCAGATTTTTATCCTGACACTTTTACAGTAGATCCACTGGGGAACTCGGTGTAGTTAAGAAAAAGAAAAAAGCTTTAGGGTCCTCTCATCCCTCAACTAGATAAGGGGTTTCAGGGACACTGATGATGAACTGCTAGAATAAAGGGGTCTGCCAAAAAGAAGACACATTTTTTCAGCCAACGTGGATTCCAAACATGAAAGGAATTCAAAGGGCCATCTTTCCGGGTGTAAGATGAAGAAACTTGTCTTTAGCCTTCATTAGATGGAACAAGAACAAAAGGAAACTGGATAAAAGTTTTATTAAAAGGACTCTTGGATCTGCATTGGCTCTTTCTGTTTTCCGAACACAGAGCAATTACTGCAAGTCACCTACCACATAAAAAGCCAAGTAAAACACCTTGTCTGCCAACTCTTCAGCTTTTACAAACTTAATAAAATCTAGTCATGGCCTCTTTTACCCATTCTGCTTAGAGATTTCCCATTCAGGTTTGTTTCTGAACAACACGTTAGTGACATTACGGCCTTCATAAATAATAATTTCTGAACTCATACAATAAATTACAGCAGTGTAACAATGCTTCACAGTTAAAGAAAGGATGGAAACAGCCTCATAAGCACGCAGAAAAATTTCTGTCTTAGATAAAACATTGAAAGACCCAGTTAAGGGCTATAGTCTTTTTTCTCCTCATACACCAATTGCTTTTTCATAGCAAGCAAATTCAAGAGAATTCCGTTCAAGAGAAGCTGAAGTTAGAAACTAAGATACCATCATTACAAAGAGCACAGAGTCCTAAATCTGCAGTATGTAAAAACAGCATTTAGCAACTCTTCTCTCACAGACTGATAGTTAAATACATAAACTATGTCAGATACTTCAGATAATTAAGAATTACACCCTGATGAAAGACTCGGCCTTATATCACAAAGCCAGCACTGAAGAAAGAAAATGTCTGACTTGCTATATGCATACAGTACAAAAATACCATAGGTTTAATCTGTGAAAACAAATGGAGATCAAAATCAGATACAAGTTTAGGGAGGAAATGTTAATTTCCCATTCATTGCAACGTTGTCACTAGCTTTATATATTGAGCGAAGCCCAACTTCCTGGCATTGCAAATACGGACCAAAACAGAGATCTTCTCAAAAAATAAAACCTGGTTTACTTTGACTTTTGCTACTGAGCCCAATGATCTGTATTAGGAATAAATCCCATATACTCACGGGGGGAATGAGGGGAAATCCTTCCATTTTGCAAGCTTGCAACATTCAGCCAACTTCTGAGTGAATTTTTCTTAATTCAGTTTTCAAACATCCAGAATAACTGACTTGAAAAAAATCACATTAAAAAAAAAATAAAGGAAATAAAAAGTAAAATAAAGAGATCCTCAGACTCCGTGAAGTCCTTTTGCAGCGATGGATCTCAGGACAGGAGAAAGACCCTAACAAGTTTTCATAGTTTGCCCTGGTAGGTTCTGAGGTGAACTTCTTCCCGAGTTGTATGTGAAGTTCCTGATTTTATCAAATGTCTGTAGAAGGGAGATAGCCCTTGGGTCTATCACTGCGCTGTGACATCACAGCTTTTAGCCAGTTTGCATAAATCTCATTTCAGGGAGCTGCGGCGCTGTAGCAGGAAGTCTGCCCCGAGCCAGATCTGCCATGGGCAGGTGCTTGCTGTCTAATCAGCAGCCCAGAGCCTGGGCCTGCCACCAATAAACAAGCACATGGGTGCAGCGCTCTGTGGAAAACTCTGTGCTTCCCACGGTACACGAACCATAAAAATGGCGCTGCTCTGTGCTTTAACGCTGGATCGCAGAGACACAGTCCTGGCAGCTCCTGTGAGGACAGTGCAGTGGCATAGACTTGCTTTGATAGCTTTCCGGTGTTGGAATTAGGTGGCGGTACTTAGGGGAAGGCAGAAAAGGAGTATGACGTTTCAAATACACGGTCTAAGGTTTCTACAAAGCTCTCAAGTTAGGCCCGTAAGACTTTTCTTCATAAACTGCAATAGAGCAAAATCATTCTGTGAAAGGTGCTTTGTCCTCTTATTAGTTGCTTGTGATTTCTTTTCCTTCCAAGCTCCTGCAAGGAGAAAGTGAGCAGGGAAAAGGGAGAAAGTATTACATGTCCCATACTATGACTGGACTTCTCTCAGATCCTGAGCGCCTTTAACAGTAAGTAGAGAACGAGATTTGTAGGCTTGTATCTAAACAGTCAGGTACTGAAATTTGTTGTAGAGATTTTGCTTCAGCCCTTCTCTCTTTATCCCTCTGTCTTACTTGCACTTGGCCGCACTAAACAAGTGCCCTTGGCACTGAGGTTCTGTCAGGGGCAGGGGTGACTGGGCCGTGGGACAGGATGTAGAGGGTGGGGCCTTGCTACAGGGGACAACACTCTGCAAAATGCCTTCTTGCTTTGCAATTAGTTACTAAGGTCTTGGAAAAGTGAAGTTTCTTTGTCTGGGTTGTTCCCCTTCAACCTATGCCCGTGTGCCACAGGTTCTGCTTTTGGAAGTAGCCTGTTCACCACTCACCTGGGTCTATGTGTGAGGGGGAATTTCAGCCGCTACAGACTTCCTCCCTCATACACTGGTAAAACCAGAGGCTGCTCACAAGTTCCTCTCATTCCCCACCCTAAGGAACTCAATAAGCAAACCATATTAGCAATGGGATAAGATCAAGAACATGGGAGATTAACTCTTGAAGCTCCAAACTGAATTTCACCAGCATCAGTTGATATTTATTTTTTTATCATTCTTATTTTATCTGCACCATGAAATCTTGACTGTAACCTAGAAATAAGCAAGCTGCTAAACAGTCCACTTCTATCTCTGAGATAGTTCCCACATCTCCCCTTGGATACCAGTCTGGAAGTGGTCAGAACCACCTGGAGGGAAAGGAGAGAAGCAAAGTACAGTCTTGATGATAAAATTCAGATCAAACAGAGGAGAAGTGAGTGAACAATAGCGTACACAAATCTTAGAGTGGGTAATTGGATAGATGATAAAAGCAATAGTGGAAATCATGCATCTGTTAAAAAGGCAATTCAGAACAAAGAAGATACGCTATCTGATTCATTGTACACTGAAAGATAGCTTAAGTGGCTACTGGAAGGTTTCAGAATGTGGTGTTTTACAGGGAGGCTTCTATTGAAGTGGAATGCAACTATATTTCATATGCTAGAGGATATTTCTGCACTGCCTCTTAGCACAGGAAATTACCTAATAAGGGTAGATATTTTGCACCAGCCTTACTGCACTCAGGGAATGCTACATTATCGATGTCGTCAACTGTGTTTAACATAGGAGTAATCATAAGCACACCAAAGTTATCAATATAAACAATGAAATTCATTCTCTGTATGATGAATTAGAACCAATAATATGCCATAAAGCTTTACAACCAGAAGAAAGTCCAAAATTTGAATAAACTTCCTAGAAATGAGAGTATCTCCGTAAATGGAAATGTTAAAAGCAAAATAAAACGCTTGTTTACACTATCATATTTGTATAGAAACAGCACTAGTAACAATCTTGCTAAAACTCAACATAGATTACTTTCTTACTGTTGTGTACTGGTGTTTTACCCTCTGTTTGTCATCACAGAATCTCTCTCTTCTAAAGGCAGGCCTACTAGAGACAATACTTTTGGCCCAAATCCTTGCAGTACCTTATTAAATGACTTAGGTGCATAAAACAGATGAAGTTACCAAACAGTTGTGTGGCAGAGAACTAATTTCCAGCGTTGTATTTGAAGTGCTACTAAGAGAGTCTAATCTGACCTTCAAAAAGGCTTTTGAAGTATGGTAGGGATCCTTCTCCATGATGGGAAGCTGGAGAACTATAGAAAAACCTGATGAGTTGAAAGATTAAGTTTCTGAAAGATTTTTTTAAAAACTTTTAACATTCATATTAATCTCAGATACTTTCCCTCTAAGCATCACTTCGATGTGTTGCAGTTTTCTGAAATTCTGCTGCCTATACCCATTTATTCTTCAAGGTATTTCTAACCACAAGCTACCAAAGCAAAAGGGTTTCAACTCGCAGCCACATCACAGAGAGGTCCCGTTACCTCAAACCTTGTTTGGTGTTTGAAAGGTAATTTTTCTCCCTACTATAAACCACATACAACATCACTTGTCTCAAAGTCTTTTATTCAGAAGCAGGTGTTTACATAGATTCTGCTGCTGAGTTTTCTTGCAACAGTAAGACAAGACCTCTAAGCAAGAGATTCCCTCGTATGTTCCATGTTCTTCCCAGAGCTATGTTCTCCATTGAACTTGTTTTATCCAGAGGTATTATGGCTTGTGGCTCTTGTATACCATCTGCTAACATTGAATATCCATTCAGATGATATAGGGGGGCTGTACTCTTCTCTTAAGAAAGCCTATGTGTCTCCTCTGACTGTGGAACTTGTGGGGTCTGGAGCTCTAGAGTACAATCCTCTGTGTTTAACTCTTTGTTACTCTGTGTTTAACACTTTGTTACTGCTACTGAGTTGAAGATAGGAATTAAAGTATCTTTGTTGTGCTTTTCCGTAATAAGAAGATAGGATCCAGAAAATGGCTACTTCAAGTTACTGTCTGAGATGAATTTGTTACCACTTTTTCTCATGTGGAGCTTCACCTTGGGATACTTAACGGTCTGAATGTAGGCTCTGCTGAAATATGTGGTCCCCTTTCCACTGTGATAGGTTATCAGAGTGTTCCCTTGTGATACCTATGGCTATACTCAAACAAAGACTTTTCCTCACTATGTAGGCATCCCCTCCTAGAACTGATCCGGTTTCTAGTGGCAAAAAAGTGCTTTTCACAGTTCAGCTTTCATGATTTCCTGAATTTTATGCACAGCATCTGTACAAGGACTTTTGCTAATGGGAAATGTCATTAAAATGTCATTAAAATACCACAGTCTTAAGTAACCTCACTATATTGGCAAAGATTTTCAGGCATAGACTAGACTGAACCCATATCAGAATGAAGATAACCATTTTCCCTGGGAGGAGGAGGAATAACTTGAGTCAGGACAAATCCAGAAAGCCTCATAGATTTTTTAATAACCTTTATGATACACAACCACTTACAGAAATGAAAAGCACTTCATTTCTCATTTTATTAGTAACTCTTAAACTGTCCATAAAGCAGAATGCAGCAAAGAAGAACATCTCCCTTTGGCAATTTATATGGCTTCAAGATCTGTTTACATCTCAACTACATTTTATTATTTACTATATTTGGAAAAACTTGTTTTGGCTTTAAGGCATGTTCAAAGAGCTATAAGATCTGATGTCAGTTTGTAATGATCTTCTGCATTCTTCAGGCAACAGATTTTCAATTTATACATTCCTGCTCATTTATTGTCATCCAAACTCTAAAAACTTTTGTATCATTTCAATTAACATGGACGAGTGCTCTAATGCCACCTATTCTTGAAGTCTACATCCAGTCTACATATTACATATGGTCACTAGGACCAGTAAGTTGCAAGCAGTACTGTCTCAAGATCGCTTCACAGAGTTGTGCCTTGAACCTACTGAGGTTGCCCCCTCCCCAAAAATAAATCAGATATTGCAATAACCAAAACTGAACTGTAAGGATGAGGTGCATCTGAGATATGTCTCAATAAGAGCATATCTGTAGGGAAAGAAGCTGTTCTTGCTGAAGGCTCAACAACCACCCTGTATTTCCTTTGGGAGGTATCACTTCAGACTGTCTGATGCCATGGACTGAATTCCCATTTGCAGCTGATAAGCCACATCTTCTGAAAATGAGTCCAGTTGATGTGCTTTAATACTGCTGTATGGTGCATATTAAAGTACAGGAAGTGGGGAGGATCAGGGGATTAATTTTAGAAGTGCACTTATGGTCTCAGCTAAAATGCTGATGTACACCCATCTTCAGAGAGGATTCTTTCCCTGGGTCCACAGTGACCTCCACCAAGCTGTGTCAGAAATACCTCTGCTGCATGGAGTTAGATTGGGATATTTAGGTAGCAGTTCTTTCCTGAGAGTGCAGCTGTATCTTGAAATAAATCTTGCTCTCCTAACTGAAATGATATTTTTCAGACTTGCATCATATTAGGCTTATATCTCTTAGTAATGTCTCAGAATTCTAAAGAGAAAAACACTACTCACAAATCAATGTGTCTTTAGACAGCCAGTGGGTTCACAACTACACTTCCTGTTCTCCACCACCACTTTCAGGAGGACTTTGTGTCTGGAATTTTGCATAAACACAGGAATTGCCATACCAGAAGCAAGCGCTCTTTATACGTCTTCATGGCAGACATTTGGCCCTATAAGAGGTGAAGCATGTGTGCCAGCCTCATGTCACAGCTTGATGTGTGTGACTAGGACAAGTGCCTATGACACGCTCTGTAGTATATTATCTATATAAACTTTTTTGCTTACAGAAGTAATTACCAAAAAGAATAATTGTGTTCTAATTAGTTTTGTGACTTTGGACCATCTTTGCTATATTAAGTCACATGCAGTTAGATTCTTCTGTCTCATTTTTGCTTCCTTGCCTGTGGGTTTTATTCAGGTGCCTTGAAATGTACAGGCTTTGGTAAAAAAGCTGACGTCTTTCATTAACCTGGTAGAAAAAAATTAGCAGCCTAGAGCTAAGTAGCTCCATCTTAAGCTGCTCAGTTTTTTAGAAGCACAGTTTGCTTACTGCTTTGACAAACACTACATCAGCTGTGTAAAAGCTGCAGGCCCATTGAAGGAGTTGATAATTTTTTGTTTGGTTGCAATTGGTTTTGCTCTGTGTTTTAGTACTGTATTTTTTGTAAAGTTCTTCTGTTAGCAATATATGAGTTGATACTTTTATTTCCTCCCTCCTGTTGTTCTCATGACTGTGGTTATTGGTCTTCTAATTTTGCAGTATTTTGTTTAATACAAGCAATTTTCTGTGCCTACAGTCCAGTATTTGACTGAACTGAACTATATTGAACTCTTCTTCTTGTTGTGCCAGAAGTATAAAATCCAACATTAAACAATGACATTATTGTATTACCTTACACATTGAACAAACAAAGACTAGGGAGGACCAGAGGACCAGCTGTGTGAAGTGTCTTAAAAGGACTTCAAAATTTGTTTCTGACGTGGTAATTGAGAGGGCTATAGTGGAGAAATACAAAAGAGAACATTTGGAGAGTATTTTGATCCCCCCTTACACAGGAGAAAGGAGAGAAAGGGAAAGGAGTGTCTGAAGCCAGGAAGGCCAGAGAGAAGGAGACTGCTGTAGTTGAGGCTATTGGTGGGTGAGAGCTTAGACACTGAAAGGAAAGTGAAAAAAAAATGATCTTACAGGTGTCCTGCAAGAGGAAGCTGCACATCCTTGGTAAAGCCTGCTTGTGGAGATTGGCAAGGTGTCAGAGGCAACACCCAAGCGACAGTGAGGGTATGAAGAATAGCTTCGCTAAAAGAGGGGGGTAGAAGGGAAGGAAAACAGAGACATTTTGTTTTAACCATGTTACAGTAGTGGTAGCAGTGACACATTTTAAAGAATGTTACAGAATAGTAAGCTAGAAGGCATATAAGTATCTCAGAAAACGAGAAAAATTAAATTATCTTCCCATTTTAGGAGAAGATTCATCCACAAAACTGAGCCAATTACCAGTGTGGAGAGACTGAGATCTTGTGACTAAGAGGATTTCACTGCAGTGACAGAGTGGCAGAGGAGCAGAATGCTTTGGATGTTAAATACTTGCATATGGCTGAAGGGGAAAAAGGGAAAGAAGAACTTGGGGTATTTAGTTTATAGGACTGGATCGATTCACAATAATTCCCAAAAGGAGTTAAACATTTTCTGGGGTTAAAGTGAATCAGAATCTGTACACTGTGTGCTGGAAATTCCCTAAATTATTTCAGTGGTCATTAAGAAAAGGGAAATGGTTCTTCTCTGAGTAGGAGATGGTAGGAGACGGGGGAGTAGACACCAAAACAGAGCCACAACTGAGTATTTATAACTCGTCTGCCTCTGTTCCCAGATCGCAGGATTCCTGCCAGCTGAGAAGGGGAGAGACTTTGTGTGTTCAGGGGCATCTTGTTGGGGACCCATTGTGACCGATAACACAATGGGCTGAGATAGTTATGGCTCTATTAGGAAAACTACCAGGTAAAGCTGGCCATAAAATGTGCTCTGCTGATAAATTGAGCTTCACCTCTTTTGCAGTTGCCTTATTCCCACTCCTATGGCCCTGGGCTTACTCAAGTTTTTTGCCTCTCCAGTCACAGACCTCACTTACATACAAAGCCTTAACTGTTTATTTAAATGAAATTCAAGTACTGGATTGTGCATTTTAAACAGTTACTAAATGTAACATAGATTACAGCTGCAGCATGATGTTACCAGTGGTGTTGTTTTCATTTCATTTGGTAATGTAGAAATTAAATTTAGTTTAAATAGTACAAGCACTGTGTCTAGACCTATATTTTCCAGTCATGATTTAGTGACTTTTCAACTCATGGTTTGGAGGCCTCTGCAAGTCCATGGAATATTTCTTAGAGATCTGAGAAAAATAATAAAAAGTAACCCTGTTATCAGTGGTCTTAAACTGACCACGTAAATTAGATGGGTGTTTCCACATACCTGGAAGCATTTTAGAGATCTGCAAGTAAAAAAGTTTTTGACCTCTGTGACCTAGAGGAACCTCCAATTTTATTTTCTTTGTATAGTTTTTCTTCTGAGTACCGTTTGCCTGCAGCCAAGACTTAGCCATCGTCCCCCAGTCCCTAACTGGCTGTGGAACTTCTACTGGTTAGTTTCTCCACCAAACCAACTCCAAAGTTTGCCTTTGGAGCAGCAGGTAGAGGACAAAGACTTCAGGAGCGCTGATGCTGTTTATCTCGCTATCCCAGCTCACAGCATTTCCTCAGTCCAGCTCCTGCTCCTCCCCGTTGTTGCTGCTGCTACTTTCCTAGTAATCTCTCCTTGATGCTATGGCTTAGATGAAACCTTTTCACTGGTCTGGAAAGCACTCTGCTCACCCTTCCACCCTATCTCTGGTGTGAAAGATGTCTAAGGTATTGTAGAAGATGCCTCTACAACTGAAGATCTTCTCAATATTGCTTTTTGCTTCACAGCTATTGTTCTGGTCATGATATGACTTTCCATGCTCAGTGCAGATTACTGTCAACCGAGAATAACCCAGCATTACTGACTGCCCTGCCATGGTTTAACCTTCTAGAGGCCATCACATCTGCACGCATTGTGCAGAAGTTCTTTGCAGCTTATTTATGGGAATACATTTCCACTCCTAGTTTATGCTACATAACTGCACACATTTAGTGCAAAATTCTGCTTTGTACTGAATATTTTTGAATACGCAGAGCTCTTTGAGTGTTTTGGAATGAAAATTATGGTGGTGGGTGCAGAATTTAATGCAAATCCGGTCTGCAATTAAACACAAACCCACAGCAGTAGCTGCTGGACTGAGCTCACCATGTAGTTTCCAAACAAGCTGACAGCAGTAGGAATCGTGGTTTATAAAAAGCTGCCAGCAGTGCTGAGCTGGTGAAGAGAAAGAGGAAGCTACAACGGGAAAGAGAAAAAAAAGCACAACCAAAGGCAACTTCACTTCTCTGCCTTTACTGTTTTTAAATAGATTTGGCTCTAAGTTGCTGTGGAGGGTGCTGTAAAGAACCCCACAAACTGAGAGCCCCACAATATTTATCCATTTCTGAACACCACCTGCAAATCACATCCCAGTTCTAAGGGATTTCTTTATGGTTTTGTGCATACATGTGAGAATCTGTGCATGTATGTGTGACATACACCACGTTACCAAAACTATTGCTCAATAACATGCCAGTAAACAGAAGAACAGCTTTTGCCATTTTAGTCCTCCTTTGCATGATATGCTGAGCTGTTCTCTTGAGATTGTTTCCTGGTGTTCCCATCCACTTCAGGTTGCAGAATTCACTTGATTACTGTTCTTGCCCTATGAAAAGTGAAAGACTGCTTCTCATCCTCAAACCATCAGTAGCAGGAAATCATCTAAGGCACCACTACTGCATCATCTTGTACTGGGTATTAGGACTGTGGGAAGCTGCTCTTGAAGAGCTCAGCTGGGGACTAGGGCACAGACTGACTCCTTTCATTTTGGGAAGGAGGTCTAGTTGATCAGAGGTTCCCTAGCCAGCAGACAAAGCCTTCTGTGAGGTTATATCTTGGGTCTTTATTACAAGTGCTAAGCCAGGTGATGGAAGATATGCTGCATCAAAGGAGGAGTGTAACTGGAAAGCTAAACCCAGAAAGCAGAGGAATAATATGAGAAAGGCTGATGATTAAAATTAGTTGGATTAGACTCTCCTTTATTTTGTGTCATTCTGGGATGAGAGCTTTGATTCTGTGTATTTTAGCTGAGGTAGGATTAACATTTTGTAGAAGACTTCAGGAAGAAGGAAACATTGCAGAGGGGAAGAGCTTAGGAGCTCTGCAGGTTAACTGCATTTTGTGTTGTTCCACTGCATGGTTGGCTCTCTGAAAGAAGGAGATGACAGAGTCTCTCTGTATGTTCATTGCTCTGAATTTGAACACAAAGAATCAAAAGGAAAACCATACAAAGAGGTCATAGTCTGCTTCAGGAGATAGCCCTAGGAAGAGGGCTGCCATTGGCATGCCCTAGAAGAACTGAGCATGATCCCAGAGGATAAATTGAGGGCATGTTTATTTTGCAATCAGCCTATACTGTTGCAGTATAGGTCACAACATCAGCCACTATTCTCCAGAAGTGGGAGGCAAAAGGCAGTAAACAGGACACGTGAATCCCATGACTTCCCAGCAGATAGGCTGCTGAGTGTAGTTGCAAAGGGTTGTTTAAGCACCCAAACTTTATAGTTGTGATTTCTCTCCCTTTATCACTGACTTTTTGGCACCAAACCTATGTGCTTGTAGTGCTTGAGATACTGGTATATACCAAGGTGTTTTCAGAGCCCTTTATATTTAGTTGGTAGTGTCATCTGCAGTGCTCTTTTTTTTTTTTTTTCCTTGCTGAAACATTAACCTCAAACCTTCAAGAGAGACAATACTAAAATTACTTCCTTTCACAAATTACCTCTTGATGATGAAAGGATGGCCTAATGGATATGTATTCTTCCTCAAAATCTCCTTCACAGAACATTCCCCATGTCTTTTCTTCCCAATTTTGCATGAGTCAGAAGAGACCAGGCTTTTATTTATGGCCAGTATGTGTAGGCTGGGAGAGACAGTGCGTAGCTCCCTTTCCAGCCAACAAATATATACTTAGTTCTTCTGCAGTGTGCACAACCCTGGGATCAGTCCCAGCTGCCTTTCTGCTATCCCAGAAAGAAAGTTTCCTAAATATTTTTCTGTTTATTCTCCAGATCCAGTCAGTTCTTAGAAAGATCAAAATTGGATGCAGCTATTGTAGTTACTTATAAAACCACGATGCCTGAGACAAGAATAGTGAACAGATCCTCAATGCCTTCATGGTCAGTCATCACCAAGTGGTCTAGATACACTTCGAAAGAAACGTGGACAAATTTTTCACCTTGACCCCAAAGGACAACATCTGGCTTGGTGTTGGGAACATCACTGATGAAAGACACTTGACTCAAATATAAAAAAATAACCCAAATCAGGAAGTCACTATCATGCTGTTTCAACAAAATTACATGTAAACCATTTTCAGTGGTTTTTTTCCAAGTAAAGTCTTAATCCATCCCAGATTAATTCTCAAAGTTTTTATTCTTTATGTTCTTGAAACAACCAAGACTTAACTTTTGAAACTAGATGTGTTAGTCTGTACTCCTCCCAAGTTTAAATGGCGTTATATTCTTAGGTCTGATTCGTGTTCAGTTTCCTATTGAGAACCACCTCCACTGTGACAACACAAAGATCTGAGGAGTGAAATTTTGTCAAATCTGTCATAGTCTGTTTATTTCCCACCTTTTCATCAAAACCTATTTATTGTTGCTGTCACTTCAGAAAAGGCGAGTTGCCTGAAAATAAGCTCTCTTGGCAGATCCTCCTTACAGGGTGGTCTTGTGACAGCAAAGCCTCTTACAAGAGTAACTAAAATAGCTGCTAATTTAAATGTCAGTGAGTTTAGAATCTCTCAGGGACTTTTCCCTAAACTGTATTCCTGTGTGTTATGATGGTAAACACACACTTTAGACGTGGAGGGCCATCTATTTTCAGAATAACACTAAATAGTCTACAGGACCACAGGAGGGTTATCCACACCCCAGAGTGCAGCAGCATCTTCAAGATCCTCCAGACAAACTTATGGTACACCTACATAGTAAGGCACTAAAAAGAAACTTGAGCTCAGCCTTGGGTCTGACCATACCTCTGCATGTCACATACCTCCCTCAGGCATCAGTTTGAAGATCTCTGTACAATAATACATTATTCAGGATAGACATGCTTTGTGACAGTTTGTAGCACAGCAAAAAAAAAAAAATCTCCCCCGGAGTATTTGTCTCAAGCCAAGGACAATTTTCTCACAAATCCTGTCAGGCAGCACGACCTTCCTCTTATTACAGCATTTTAGCACTCTCCACGGAAGCCAGAACTGTTTTCTCAGCCTGTCCTATATGTATTGTGTTGGCATTGCATTACCCTGTGACCCAACTGGCAGGTTAGCTGTTACATTTGGGGGAGACCTCTTCTAGAATCTGTAGTGAGGATTCCAGTGGTTGTCTTCCTAGCAGTCAGAAATTGGTAATTTGTCATTGGGGATTCCACTTGGAATCAATAAGAACAAAACATCTGAAGCAGTTTTTAAGTGATCACGTACTTCTGCAGTTTCTCATTCTTCTGGTTTTGTGCTCATAGTTCCCCAGGCCACTTTCTTGCTTCACATTTGTTATAGGCCAATGAGATGTTGGATTTGCTGTGGAACATATGGCTAGCAGGACAAGGTACTACTTTGCTTTATTTTTCTTCCAGCTGTGTAAGGATGAAGGGCACACATCCTGTTCAGTACCAATTCTTGGACAAAAAATTTAAGGTCTCTCACATGTACATGGGCACCCAAGCATGATCTATGTTCACCAGCCTTGTGCAGGTGAGGAATTCTCTTTCTTTCTTACAACAGAGCCCCTGCTTCTCCAGATATTGGTAAACCCATAGATGACTTATCTCTAGATTTTATGTATATCTTTCAGGGGAGCATGTTTATTGTATTTGACTGGACTGGAAATCCAAGGAATTTCCACGAAGTATTTCTTTAGTCACTTTTTCCCTGGGTCCAGTTTCTTCAAATTACATAAAAAACCTGTTCATACAACAATCAGAAAACAGATTGTTTGGAACAGTTTGTTGCTGAGTTTTACTACTCCTTTCATATTTTTGCAGTGGCTTCAGTTGTATCTGTCTCCACCATGTGCTTATGTTCATATATAGAAGCTTCTGTGTAGAAGGGAATCAAAGAGGATCCAGGCTAGGAAGTTGTTGGGGTTTTTTTAGTAGTTTCTTACTACATCGTTGAGAGCATATTACTTGTTCTCCCAGATAGTTTAGCAAAGGAACCTGAAGAGCAAGAGCGAAAACAAGATGAAGAAAAGGACTTTTCTCTTGAAAAGCAGTAGTGATTTTTATGGGCCTCTTACATAAGAACAGAAGCTCTAGTGATTCTTCCATATTTTGTACCATTTTACTCATGCTAAAAAACTTGTAGGTTTGATATACACACATGGTCTTGGTCCTGAGCAGAGAAAAGAGGGTACCTAGAAAATGAAAATTGGGCCCTGAAGTCCTAACTTCTTCTTTTTTGAATTGTCATCCAGCCCAGCCCTGCTATTTCTCACAAATATGTTCTTTTATGTAGTGATATGAGTTTGTTAAATTCTGGGAAACTCGGTCACTGCAACTTTTCTCTTTAACAGACTGAAGATCTAACTGATAGCTACAACTTCAAGCTTGTATTAGTGGCCGTCGCACCTGACCATCAGAAGTGAGAACACCAATGTTCTGTGAAAAGACTGGGTTGCAGACTAGCATGGACTCTCCTGATGGTTATCTCTATGGGAAACAAGAAGGTTCCAGATTGCCCAACATCGCATATGCACGATTTCCCTGGACCTCCCATATCCCACACTTTGCTAGGGCTGTCCATACTGGTATTGATCAGTCTGTGTTTAATCAGGCCATGAAGAAGAGAGGAGTAGGATTGGTTTTAGTTAAGTTATTCCTGGACTTCTGCTGGAGCACAGACTATGGACACAGTGCATCATCTGTTATCATAATGCAATTTAGAGGCTCTTGCTGTAAAAGCCTGCTGTTACTTCACATACGTTCTTTCTGCTGATAATCAGTGGATAAACAGCTTTCATAACAACACTGCAACCCGCCCCCACCCCTAGCTAGCAGTCTGACAGTTGAGTTGATGGTTAGCCACGGGCTTGTAGCAGTCTTGGGTAGCCAGTTTACAGATAGCAACCTGCCTTTCTGGTCAGTATGGGCTCTGTCTGTCACTCATGGGATGTGGTTCCAAAGGACTGGGCAGGTTTATCACACAGGTCTGCAAAGGCCTGCTTCCTCATGCAGAAGTTTTGGAGCTGCTGTGGTACATCAGCAACTACAAAGCGATGTGATTTGATCCTGTGTTAGTTCAGTTCCAGAAAACCCTGTTGGACATTTTGGGAAAGTTAGCAGCATTCATCATGTCATCCAAAATGATGGACGATGATAAATCCCTAGATTTTTACTTTTTTACCACCATCCACATCCATTTTACCGCCCTCCATGTATCATAGCGTTGCATTTCCTCTCAAGTTCCATGACCTGTCTGAGCCTCACTGCACTGCTTCTCCAGTTCGTGAACTTATATATAACCCCATTTGAGGTTATATATAAGGAATTGCTCTGCAAGAACCATGCTCGCTCCATATTGCTGCAAACTGAGCTGCATGCCATGCCAACAAAGATGTATGGGGCTGGGGATTGCAGTCATTCTGATTTTAAAGCCAGGAAGGAAAAATAATTCAGTTAATGCACCACAGGCTGATTCTAAGAAGAGCTTTGCTCAGTGGCACGGTAGGGACACTGGGACATGCCCTTTCTTATTCTAGAGTTTTATATGCAAAACCCTGTGTAGATTCTGCTAGGCAGACTTGATGAGATACTCAGAAAAGGATGTAATGAAATGGATGCTTGAAGGTAGAGCCACTGAGCCAGGTCAGGAAGATATCCAACGGCGTATCCTTATTTCTTGCGTCCTCCAGCAGTGCCAATGTTTCCATCCTGTGATCTGGGAACTCAGGAACCCTACACTTGAGCTCAAAGAGCTTCAGATTAAATTGGTGAGTGAAAAGAGGAGAAAGTGAAACAAATGCAGCATGGGGAGAGGAACTCAAGCTCTTTCGTATTCACTTCTCTGTGAAAACTCAGGGCAGGCCCATGACAAGAATTCAGAAAGCAAAAGGACATTCATCCATATTGAATATTTATGTAAAACACGGTCTAAGATTATGGGGGACCAGGCAAAAGGAGGAGGGTGTGAAGGCCCAGGAAGTAGAAAATGATGTGCACATATTTGGGAGTACTTTAGAATGTAGGGTGTGGTTCAGATAGACAGTTAAAAGCAGAGGTATTGGTGTGCAGGTAATGGAATGTAAAAACGTTTTCTGGCATGTGTGTGAAATGCATCCAGCAGAATATACACATTTGACAGTCAGTGGGGTTGAACGTATGATCACTTTGATGCATGAAACTTGCAATATGATCAAGGAGTAACAGAGCCGTTTGGTTTAAATAGCAGTCTCTGTTCCTCTCTGGGCTGGCTTCAAATGTCAGGAGTGACCACACACATGGCCCCAGCCAGGGTCCCACCACTCCTTCCTTTTACCACCGCTCCCTTCAGCCTTAAGAGAGATTTTTATAGGCTCTTATTTTCTCAGTGTCTCTTTTTCATTCTGTGTAGGTCTTGGTTCCAAAATGTAGACCTGGGCTGGTTTGGGGCATGTCACTGAAGACAACAGCTGCGAATTGAGGTTTTAATCGTGAAAGTGTCTGGAGCAGGCTGGGGGATTTGGATCTGAACTGAAACAGATTAAAAAATAAAAACACATTAGTTCGTCAAAAATGTCTCGTGCTGTGAGGGGTAATTTAAAGCACAAAGTGACATATTTAATTCAGTGAGCTTAGTGCATGGTAAAATGCACACTGCCTTGTCTGTGCAAGATTTCTCAAGCATATTTATTAGCATATGTTAGCTAACAGGTGTTAGCCTCCAATTTCTAGACAATCGAGGGGCTGATTTGAGTCTGCAGCCCACTAAAAATTTGCAGTATGAACTTAACTGCTTTAGGGGAGGGATGTTGGGGTTTTTGTTGTTGGGGTTTTTGTTGTTGTTCTTGCAAGCAGGTGCTTCAAATATTTATTTCAGTTTTGAGAGCGTCCTCCTCAGGGAAACATCGTCTGTACTCTTGATTATACCTGTAGTTACTTGTAAATAGGCATGGACAATATCTCACGTTGATACAAAAGTTTTACTAACAATAACCAGATAAAGTTGTAACAGGATAGATTTATTCTGCATCTTTTATCCTACATCAGAGGACTTTTTTGGTCAATTTCTTTTCCCTTCCTTTCCTGTCTTTTACCAAGAAGTTCCCTTCTTTTACCAACAAACTGAATTTACTGTGAACCTCCAGTAGTCTGAATGTTTATTGGTCAAATGTCTGTGTAAAGGTAGTTCCGTGTTGCAGTAACCTTCCTGTCCATCCACAGTTAATGACTTGTGGTTTTATTAAGAGTCTCGTGATACTTTGTGGTTGTTGTATTAAAAAGGAAAATAGTTCTCGTTCTTATCACAGAGAATGGGACATATCTCAAAGAATGGAAATCTAAATGAACAGAAAAAGTCTTTTCCAAAAGTTGCATGATTTCTGAACTCATCTCATGACCTGGGCTGGGTTGGCTCTTGATTTTTTGAGTATTTGGTGTCCTGGGCATTCCCCTCCCTCTTCTCAATGCCCGAGCAGACAGCCCAACGCCACTAGAGGTAAAGAGTTCCAACTCTGGAAAGATTCGGGATTTTTCTGTAAGGATGGGATGGTGATTCATTCTGAGCTCTCACAAGACACTCATGCAGCTGCCCCTGTTTCAAAATCAGCAGCCCCGCCAGCCCGTCTCCATCAGCCTTGAGAAAACAGGAAGCGCCAGGGCCACCACAGGAAGCGGTGCACTCTGACACCCACCCCAGCACCGAGCTGCCCAGCCTATTGCAAAATGCTAACAGAACACTGCAGGGTGCACGGAGAAGGAGATGAGAAATATGCTGACCTTGGGGTGCCTGGGCAATTCCTGGCTTCAGTTTCTCAGGCCCGTAGCCAAACTCAGTAACCAACACGTCCTGGGCTTCTCAGTCATTGCAGCTGAAAGCCCCTACGGCACGACGCTCGTACCCAAGGACGTGAAGACTTTTTCTTCGTTGTTTTGTTTCACCCCCAAAGTGCAGTAAGAAGCTTCTTGTCTGGAGGGCTGACACACTGCAAGATAGAAATAGAGAAGGTGTCGAGGGCTATGTTTTGTTTGTCGTGATTAACTATGTACTCATTTCCTTCGCAACATGGAAGAAATGGGTGTTTTTAGGGTGGAGATTTATATATATATGTATCTTGTGATTTGGACGTTTTTCATATTAAATGGGAAAAAACATTTCTCACTCTCATGGTTGTAGAGAAAGGACTGTACCACAGTATTTCAGAGAACAGAGGTGTCTTCTTCATATGAAAGGAAGAGCATGATGAACTGCTCTAAGCAGGAAACACCATTCCTTGGGGGGTGCAGTTGGGCATGGAAGGGAACTAGGAATGGCTGAAAGAGAAGAACAGGATGTTCCCCAGCAAGCAGAGACAAGAGAGACACAACATGCAGAAAGATTTGAAATTTGAAAAGATTTTTTTGTTGTTGTATTTGGGTACAAGAACATCTTGAAAAATTGTTCTGCAAAATCAAAGGGGGGAAAAGAAGCAAGTTTATATGCTGGATGATGGGCAAGTAACGTTCTAATTAGTAGGGGCTTTTAAATGAAGAAAGCAGGGTTTGTGAATTAGCTGCTGCAAAAGAAGTGTGATAGTAAGAAGGCAGGAGAGAATCAGGAATGGAAGATTATGGTAGTTATTGAGACTAGATCTAGGCATTCTTTTTCTCCTAGATGTTTCATTTGTCTTATAAATGCAGATTTGAGAATATGACTCTGGAAACCAAACTACTTGTAAATTCATCTTAAATTCTCTAAATTGTTTTAGCAACAGTTGACGCTTGTGAAAGCTGGAATTTTTTTCTTTTTCTCATGATTTAACAAAATTTGAAATTAAAAAGTATGCAATTCTGATTTGAAACAAATGTTTCATTCAGCTCAACTAAATCTTTGGGGGATTTCCATTTTTGTAGGAAAAATTGTAAAAATTGCTTAGAGTGAAATTTATTTCCCTAAATTTCCTTTTTCTTTTGTTTTTTTTTCCCCTTCTTAAAATTCAGCCAGTAAAACTCAACTATTCCCACAACTCCAACTAAACTGAGAAAAGCAGTCAGATTCCTGAAATCTGGTCTTCAGCCTTACTGGGAGACGGAGAAAATATTAAGAGCTATATTGCAAGAGTGCTCAAAGTCCCACATGGAGAGTAAATGTACATTTGAAGACAATATCATCAGAACATGAGACAAATATCCCTAGGAAGCTGTCTTGGCTTTACTAAAGCAGAAAAGTTGTATGTAGAATCTTTAAGAGACCTTGCCTGGTTGTGGATTCTGGACAAATATCTTACTCAGCACAGTGGGTAAATGCTTTATCTCTTTGTCTCTCAGCATTAGCTCCTAAGTGTCTTCTTTCTCTGTCCCAGTTCAGTTACTCTATGGTGAATG
Source organism: Actenoides lindsayi (assembly GCA_025331215.1). NCBI lineage: Eukaryota > Metazoa > Chordata > Aves > Coraciiformes > Alcedinidae > Actenoides > Actenoides lindsayi. Next base: position 73,157 of record WTSP01017020.1, read on the forward strand.
GAAATGCAGTTCTACCAAAAATAAATTGGTTTACCTGCTGCTGTTACTATGGGAAATCTTCTATCTTGAGTTCCGTTCTTCAGATTACATTAGAATGGGGTTTATAACACTTTCACACAGCTTACTTTTGCAAATACTTAAACTGGGATGAAAACTTTCATGATACTTCCTTTTGAAGTAATTCATTCTATACAGGTTGTTTCTGTTTTGCACAGTCATTCAGCAGGCAACTTCAGTTCGTCTTGTAACTCCCCTCATTACATTAACTCCCTTAACAGCACACACTGCGGAATTTTTGTAAAGCTCATAACTGTGGTTTTTTCCTGACATGAAATACATTTTCATTTCATGTATGAAGAGATGAGCAACATGACTAGTTCCAAAATTAACACATCCATATTCTCTTCACTTTGATCTAACACCTCTCTCTTACTGCTGGTTATTGTGTCTGTTGGCTATTTTCAGAGTTCTAAAAATAGTAATAAAATCATTAATTTGACTGGACAGAATACTGCTGTGCTGTTCGTGTTTTTTTGTCCTGGAAACTACAATACAGCTGTCCTTTTCTCTTGGTGGCAGACTAGACAAAATATATGGCTGATCCTGTTTGTTTCTAGTAAAATATCCCAGTTTACACACTTGTCACAGATTTTCCATGAAGAGGTTAACGATTTTTTTTGTGTGTGTGGACAAATCAGCATCTTGTTAAATTCCAAGATACATCCTACCATTCTTCATCCATACACACAGAAAAACAGTCACTAGCTCAGTTAAATTTGAGGTTTGCAATGAATTCTGTCCCTTTAGGAATACTGTGCATGTACTTAATGTCAGATTTCTGGGGCTTCATGTAAATGAGAAATAGCCTGTCCTGAGCAAGGAAGAGATCCTTATCGTGCTTGTTACTGTAAAAATCCATCTTGGAAACCAAACATCCAGAAACAAACTATCCCACCATGCATCCTTATTTACTTTATTCAACTTTGATTACAACTCAAAATTTGCTTCTAGATGTTTTTCAGAGGTCTCATAATTTGTCTCAACCTGTTCCTAACTTAATGTTTATTGAGACGGATTTTTTCCTTATGACCTATCCGAGGTATTACTAACTTCTGCAGCTAAAAATTTAACTTCTGAGAGGAAAAATCAGACATTATCATTAATTTTCATTGCACTAAAACACAGAGGCAATGAAGATGATCAGGAAACCAGGGGGTTTCAGTCCTCTTAAACTTTGTGTGCTTATTAGACTAGATCATGCCCTCTGAAATTTGTACCTTATTAGTGGTCTAATATGCAGTATGAAAATCTTCTAAGGTGCAAGGTAAGAAATAGAAGGAAAGTGGTGCATTTTATGCAAATGAACTCAGAAAGTGTTCAGGACTAGTGACTTCTAAGTGCTTAGGAAGCTGAGATATTCTTGCAGTCAGACTTTTTCCATTCCTCTTGGTGGAGAAAGCATTGGTTGCTTGCATTTGTCACAGCCCCCTGCAAGTTAAGTAGGTACAAAACTGCCCTCAAAGACAGAAAAAACACCCTCTGTGAACACAGGTATAACTTGTATTCAGCTGTATTATGTGGGTGCAGATTGGAAAATGGGAAATGGAAAGCAGTATTTAAAATGTGGACATGACCAGGGTTTTGAAGAAAGAGGCTAACTCTAAGTTAGTTATGTTTGATTACATTTCAGTCAACGCCAAGGGGCTGGTGTCCCTCCTGTCTGTGACTCTGCCTGGCCTGTGTCTGAGCTGGCTCTTCTAGTTCTCCTTTCAGAGGTTGTTACCAAGCCTATAGAAGGTCCCAGGTAAGGACCATAACACACAGGTTTATAGGCCTTCACTGAGAGCAAAAGGAAGCATCATTTTTCCAGTAGCCATTTTAAAACACACATTTCTTACTTCATCTCTTTTGAATTTTTTTAATTTTTATTTTTAATTCAAAAATTATTCTGCACACTGCACTCTGGCCCTTCATTTGTTCTCTTAAATTCACTGGCAAGGTAATCACTCCTATAGGTTTTGTACCTGTACTTTCTCAGCAGTCAGCAGCTTCTTTTAACCCCTCATAACCCAATTTTGCTAAGCTATAACTCTTTAGGACTAATTGTGTGAAATATAGTTCAGGTTTATTTGGTTATTTTGTTGTTGGTTGTATCGGTTAACAAAAGTGGCAGAACAAAAAAGAATTGGAGCAATGCACAGAGAAAAATGAAAGGAAGTCTGAAAGCTCAAAACAGTTTCATCACTTTCAGACTAACATATATTTTAGTTGAATTTCTCAATTCAACCTTATTTTTAATTACATTAATTGAAAAACATTTTTAATTACATTAATAGAAGTATAATTTTATTTAATTCAAACTCTGACTATTTACATTTTCTAAAGTGTGAAAGGGAAACAGTTTATTGTCCTTTTACACAGTTAAGACTTCATTTTCATAGCTCCTCAGCTCTCTCGATTTCAGCTGCATTTGTTGGAATATTTAGACTACTAGATACTTTACCAATAAATCCATTTAATCATCTTCAGAGCTGTGTATGATCTACAAAGCATTTTATAGCATCAGTAGTACTTTTGAAGCTAAACCAGTGCAGAAAAACACTTTCAGCTTTTCTTGATGCAATCAGAGCTTAAGGGGAAAAGCAGCATTAGCTTTATTTATTGCTTAAAGCAAATACTTCGGCTTTACTTTAATAAAATCAGTACATAAAATATGCAAATCATGCACTTTGAATGACAGAGGGTTTCTACATGCCAATTCCTTTCTGGTTCCACCAAATTTTCTTAGAGGGAGTAACTTCCTTATGTCAGGATTATGTGACAGAGTTAAAGCTATGTTCAGGATAGAGGTGACGTTGGAGAAAGAGCAGATTTTTGTTTCCCTTCATTGTGAAACTTTTTAGCAATTTTAGCCTTATAAATTTTTGCTTTTCCCAGGTTTTAAACATGCAGATGCTCACAGTACTTTTTCCCTTCGAGCAGAGAACTTGAGTCTGAATCAGATGACAGAATGGTTGGACGAGGTTGTCCAAAGACAATGTTTGTTCTGCTCTGGGCATTGTACAGGGACATTACACTGCACATGCAGTGACCTGCCTGGCAAATCCACACTTGCTTATTTTATACCCCTCAGGAATGTAAGAACCTTCCTTACTGCATAGAACTTAGTAAGTTCAAGTAGAAGATTTTCCTTAAGATAGGTTAAGGACCACTTTGAGGAGATCAACTCAGATCTTCTGTGGTTCTTCAGTGCTTCCTGTCTTACTCTGAATTACTGTTTTCCACTAAAGAATTAGATTGATTTTGGTGCAGCATCTTCCAGAACCATTAGTTTCAGTCTCTAGCTTTCAAAACCATCAGTCTTGGTCTCTATGATTATGTGCAGTGAAGCTGGGCTTCATTTAGGATTTGAATTCTCTGGGAAGAAAAATAATTAAGGCTTGCATTAAGGGAGAGAAGGAAAAAAAAAAAAAAAAAAGATTAAAAAAAAGATGAAGCAACCAGAACATTTCTACTCTGCATTTTTTCCAGTTGGTGATAAGCTTGACTGTATCTCTCCCCCACCATGCAAACACAGAGCTTTTTTCTCAGTAGGTCACAAATGGCATGATTTTGCATTTCTGCCTGCCTGCTTTTTGGGGTGAAGTAAAGCAGTGGGGCTTGGCAGAGTGGGACAGCTGGGTGAAATGCTTCTTGCTCTCTTGATTCTTTCTTTCTCTTTCAAAGTGAGTTGCACTAGTCCTTGTGGGAAGGAAGGAGAAGATGGTGGTTTTGCACAAATATTCTCAGTGACTGTTCTTTTCTTTGGCAATCCTGGAATTTCCCTGAAGGCTTTTGTTTCTTGCAGCTCCTCTGATACATTTTTTTCTTCAGTTTCTTACCTAAGTCTCTGAGCCCCAACCAAACTTGGTCGCTCTCTTTCAGTAATACAATGGACAACTAACCTTTGACCTATCCAGACCCTTTGGAATGCCAGGGCTGTAGTAGACTACAACAAGATGTGGAGGTATGGCTGCTGCTTGGCTCTGGTAGATGGATTTTATCAGAAAAGGTAGTGCTGATTTGTATCACTCAGCCACACCGAGGTTATACAAAGAGCAGCAAAGCCCCAGGAGCATAACAGTCGGTCTGCTCTTAACCTCAACCTTTATCTCTCACAGCCAGCTTCCTTCCCACACCACAAGCACCATGTGTTATTTTACACTGAAGCAACAAGCAACACCCAGCACTGAGGTCTATCTGCCCAAAGAATGGCAAGGGAAAAGGAGGATGACATGAACACAAGATGGGGGAACAGCACAAGGATCACAGCTCTGGAAGAAGGCTCTTACAAACCAGTGCCAATCTGCCACAGTGTGCGAACTTTGGGGGGGTCAGGATGGGCTTCTCATCAGCCATCTCTTTTTGTCTCGGGCTGTTGTCTTCACCTCTAGGTGATGAGACATGAGTTTGACTAACAACTGCTGAATGAAATGAGAGAAAGCTGAAGGAATCAGAGGGTGATAGCACCTGCTTCAGTCTGCCGGAAGGCACCCATGACTAAAACCAGTGCCCCCCGGGGGATATATTCATTGTACCCAGAGGCTGGTGGCAGCTCCTGCAAGGTTCCATCACTAAAAGGTCACATCACCCCACTTCTGATTTGAAATTTGTTGAACACTGCAAATAAGTAGGGAAACTAATTGTACTCTTTTATGCATTTCCTGTAAATCATGTCCACGGGGGGAGTGGTGCTTACTGGAGTTCACAAAGGGTGAGGCCTTCTAAAGCCTTTGGCAGGAGATAAATCCCTGACTATATGTGCCTGGAGGAAAAAAAGAAAACTAAGGGAAATCTAAAGCCAAGGGTAAAAGTCTGTCTGAGTAAGAACGTGTTAGTATTGACTATTTAATTACTAACAAACAGGACAGATATTTGTCGAGGGTTTCGTGATCAATACGTTGCAGAAATCAGAATACTATTTCCCACTCTTCATCTCCCTGATCTGCAACATAAAACGATAAGCCATTTATAAACATGAGGTGGGGTGGGCAAAAAAAAACCCAAACCAACCCAGTGACAGCTGCACAGACCAGCAGCTGTGACACACACAGGAAATTTGGATGGAAAGAACCATTAGTGCATTGAGACCATCTCCTCGCCTGTTAGCAGGGCCAGCCCTCTTTGAGCAGACTTTGAAAAAGCAGCTCCTTCACGACAGACTTCAAGATTTTGTGCTTCTCAACCTCTCAGGGAAAAAAGCCTTTTCATTTAATAGCCTCTGCCCCACCTTTTCTGATTTAAACTTCTGTCCATCCTGCAACAGAAATATCTTCTGTATTTAAGGACCTGTTCAACTACCATTTTGCTCTGTATTATCCAGGTAATCACTGTTCCTTTGTTGTTCTACAGTATATTCGATTACATGACACAGCCCACCCACCATCCACCCAGACAGGTGTATGATGACTGGGAACAGCTATTTTGCAGCCAATTTGTTGAGTGATGGATGTGCATCTCGAATGTTAGAGGAAATAAATAGCAGGCAAGACTGTACATGCCTCTTGGCCAAAATGCACATCTTCCATCAAGCCTCAAATGTTACAGCTTTGCTTTGGCAGACAATCTGCTTATCTTCTCAGGCCCTTAGGAATAGAGAGTATTAAATAGTTGATAAACACAAGTTTAAATTTTAGAGACTGCTGTGTGACAAGTCTGTACTTGAGTCATCCTGATTTCCTGCTGATAATCTGACCAATTTAAAATTCATTCTGAGGAAGAAATCCAAAGTAAACGTTCCATGTGTAACTGGACAAATTTCATGGCCATTCAGTGTCCAAGAATATTCTATCCAAAATTAAAGCCTTTTATTTCATCCTATTACAAACTACTACAGATACTCAATAGAAGTTTTTTAATAGCTATAGTTGGAAAACTACTAATTTCATTGGCAAAATAAGAGCTCTGAAGTCTCGTCTTGCTCTTGATCCCAATCTGTCATCTTCTCCAACTTGCCAAACATAGACAGCCATGTGTTTTTTGTCAAAGTCCCACAGCAAACCATGTGGAAAACAAAGAGCTATTAATAACTCCTCCTCAACATGAAAGGTGACTCATCTGCTGCTTCCAATAATATTGCCCTCCAAACCCCTAAAATTTTCCTTTGCCTTTACCTGTCTTTGTATTGAAGCCACATTGTTGTGCTTTTTCCTGACCACCTCTCTCTTGAGATCTTATTCTACTACATTTGGGGTTCTCTTTCAATCCTAAAATACTTGCAAAAATGTCACCTTAATTATGTGTAACCTCTGAATTACTTTTGTGGAAAAATAGATTTTTAAAAAGAAAATGGAACTGCAAATGCTAACATAGGAAAGTAAGATCCACTGTTTGGGGTCTGGCTTGCAGTTGGGGATACTGGGTTAATTTTCTGGCTCCTTGACTCATTAGCCATCCACTTACACTCTCCATGCCTTTACTGTCTGTCATGGTGGTACCTGCTCAGTGCCTTGTTTGAAGTAAAGCACTGTCTAAAGAAGTCTAAAGAAGAGTAAACCACTTTGAGGTCTGTTGATCAGAAAAAAGAGAAAAGCAATATAAGCACTAAATGCTACTACCTCAGAGAAGAAAAAAAAAAAGTCAGTTGAAAATGTGGTACAGAGTTTAAAATCCATACAAGCTTGGGAGAAAAAAAAAACCAAAACAGAGGGAAGGATTTTGTCTTGCTGCCACTGCTGCCAGTCACTCAGCCTTTATCAGTTAAGGGGCATAAGTCACCCACTCGAATCTGGAATCCGCCCTTGAATCTGGAATTAGTGCTAAAAGTGGTGTCATCTTTCCTAAGCATATGCTAACAATTTCAATTCAGTTCAACAGCCTATGACCTGACAGCACAGTTCTACAGACCTGCATATAACAGTGGTGCAACAGGATGTTTTCTCAATGGAATTGGGATGGGTACATTTGAAACTATGAGATACATAAAGCACGTGATAGGGAAGTTTATGCAGAGTTTTAAGGTTGTTTGGTTTTTTTTAACTAACCACTTAGTAAAGACTATATAAGTATTTTTAATTTTGCACTGTGTTTGAATGTGCTATGACCCAAACAATAATAGTTGAACTGAGGAAAGGAGATGATTTCATTTGTTTAAAAAATAATTTTTTCACATGACCTAAGTGATCAGAACACAGTTAACATAAGTCACTACCTGTATTTTTTTTTTAATTTATCTTCTCTCCAGTAATTTCTTCTATAGGTTCTATCATGCACTTGTTGCATTTGTTTTCAAGTTAGGCTGCAAATTTTTTCTTGCATTTTCATTTCATCCAAATGTTGTTCTCACCTACTGAAATAACAATGGCAACAAAAACAATTCTGTAATATGTTGAAAAATCAGTGATTTGTGTCAGCTAAAGTATTTCATAATTCCAGAATAATTTGTTATTTTGAATATATTATGTATTTTGATAATCTCAGGGTGAGTCATAGTTAGTGGGGAAGAACTGTCAGTAAATGAAGAACTGAAATCTTTATTGCTTTTCCATATTTTCTTTTTGAGTACAGCTTTGTTTGGTAGCTCGTTGTAAAATAAAAATTTGGAAGAGAACAGCAGAGGAACAGCATCCCAGTGAAAGAGATCACAACTTCATTTTAATTTGGGAATGAAACGAGTTCTTTTCCCTTTGTTATTTTTTCTGGATTTTTCTAATTGATGTAGCAGTTTTTAAATTAATTGCTGCAAGAGATCTATTGTTACCTTTTCATGATAAATTTATCTCGACAGTCAAAGCCTGGAAGTTTCCCCTGCATACTTTAGCAAATCTATACGGAGTCTATGTATTAGTTTAAGGACGGAAAGTTAAATCTCACTGGGCTATGAAAACATGGCTTTGAAAAGCATCTATCTTCACATAAAAATTGTAAATGCGTATGATTTTATACATAGAAAAAAAATTATCATTATGAAGTTTTTTGAATGGCTTGATCATAATCCCTTCTTTTCCTCATGTTTTGCCAGGCACCTCAGACTTCCCCTTTGACATAATTTACCCTCGTTCCCTGTATATTTTTAATATTTCATTTATCTGTAACTTCTTGTCTCCGGGCATCAATGTCTCCCTGGCTATAACCATGGCTCCCCCTGCCTCTTCCTTCTCTTTTCTATCTCCTTCTTGCATCTTTCAATGTTGTCCGGTGCTTTCCAAGTCCTTCTATTCCGTGCATCCCTTTCCAGGTACTGCACCGTCTTCTTTCCTCAGCGCTCTGGTTTGGTAGGAATCCAGACTGCTGAAAAGGCAAACCATAGGTCAGCTCCATCTAAAGGCTTAGGAATAAATTTTGTGGTGCAAATAAGTCTTCGGTGTGGGAGGCCAGCTTTTCAAATGTGCAGTGTATCATTTGAAAAATTCCCTCGGGGCTCTGATCTTGTAGGCAAATCTCCTAGAAACTGGTTCCTCACGCCTCTTCATGGTGAACTGTCCAGCCTGCTCAGCGAGGTTAGCTTTTAGCAGGCCAGAACCAAATCTCGGTAGTGTCTGTACACGCATTTCATCCTAGCCCAAGTGAGGAGAGCTCAGCCTGCTTCACTCAAAGGGCTGGTGCAGGAGGAGCTAGGACAAAAATCAGTGACTCCATTTTGACACCAGCAGGAAACAATGAGAGGGAGGGGTCCTTGTTTCTACAGCATAAATAACATTTTTGTGACTCCCATATCATGATTCAGCAGCTCTGATGTCAATTTACAGTAACAAAGGAGTCGGGAGATGGTCTGTGTGGGAAAGAGTGTTGACAAAAGCATCTTGTACAACTTCCTCTGGGCTCCTCAGCTGTGTTATCAGGGGTGGGCAGCTGTGTAGGACAAGCCCTGCATTAGGGGAGCAAAGCCCCAGACTGATGAGAAGAGGTCTGTGGCAACAGCAAGAAATGAGGGCAGTAGATAAGATTTCAAACTCAGGATCTGTGATCTTTGTGGGGCCACTGCTTTGCCAACCAGCAGCTGTGTTTGCTCAGTGTAAGTAAATGCCTGTGTTGGAAAAAACACACCCCATTTCTGATAGTGCAAAATGTGTGAAGCCTAGAAATACAAGATGAACCTAAAAATGTCACAGTTGGTTAAAATATTTTTAGATCCATGTAATATTCATTTGGGGTTCTCTTTTTTTTCGTGTTCAGATTTTTCAATTTGCCAGTTTCATGTTTTCAAATTTTTCAAGCTGACTGATAAAAATCTTGTGAAGGAAAAAGAAAATGAGATTCCACAGGTTCTATGCTGAGAGGTTTGGCTTCTGAGAACACAGACCAAAAGATAAAATACAAAACACTTAGTGTGAAGTGGTGGGGAAGACAGGTTTGGCAGTACTGTATCTCAACTTCTCTCAGCTGTCTTCTCTCTGTCACTGTTGTATCTTATACTGTCCATATCCATCGATGCTGAGATCAGTTTTCTAGACCTCATCTTTGAGATGCTATGCTTGCATGCCAATTTTCTCCTCCTAAGACTTACTTTGAGTTGGTCTCTACCTTCAACTGTCTTGCCCTAGGCTGCTTGTTTCCTTCTTGCAATCATTCCTCTGGATGTCTCTGCTACATATACTTCTGCCTGCACTTTTTCATCATTGATCATGGCAGCAGGAAAACCCTGCTGAGTACTGGGTTGCTTATCTTGGATGGTGTGTGTGAATTGTTTTGTTTAACCAAAAATTCAAGCTTCTCAGTGTAATGGTAACAGTGAATATACATTAAGCTTCAGTGGCAATTCTCTTTAGTATTCTTGTTCTGAATCTTCCTCCATAATAATGCCTGCTGCTGAGTTTCAGTGTTGTCTGTGGCACTCCCACTGTTGCCTCAGTCCGGGGCTTCTTTGCCGACTAGAAAAGAAAAGAAAAAAAAAAGGGCTTCCCCCACCTACTTTGAAGTACCTCAGATGAACTTTGCTATCAATTGTGCTTTTTTTAGTGCCAGCTTTATATAACTTCTGTCACCTTAGACAAACAGAAATGGAAAAACCCTGATCTCATAGTTTTCTTCCGTCTTTGAGAATGTATTCCATAATGCAGCATGTCAGACTGAAATGTAACAGGAGATGTTCTCCTTGGCTTTCTCACAGAATTGTTTGTACCAAGCTACTGAGTAGTTTTGTGTTTTACCCAAGTGGAGACTGCATAGATTCATCAAGAGTCTGGAAGGAGACTGTAAACCACTGACCTCTGCACTATTGTGGCCTCCTCCTCAGAAGAAAACTGGACTAGGCTGTAATACCTGGACTTAGAACTTGAGTGGTGAATGGATCCTCCTGGAGAATTCAATTCTGTCTCTGATGGCTTGAGGTGGGTGTTGTTCTGAATCACAATATTACCACTTTGGAGATTTTTGCACTCCACAAAACCTTTCATTAAAGGGGCCTTTAACCCTGTTTAACCATTTCTGCACACCACGCATCAGAGTGTAAACACTAATCTTACAAGTCTGCCAAGTGACAGCTGCCCACGTACGGGGTATGTGTCACTGTACAGTCTGGAGCATGCAGCTCTCAGGGTGAGTGACAGCACAGATCTCACTACTCACAGTCGCTGAGAGTGAGAATCTTTGCACTAGAATTCAGAATACGGACCTCAGCAGGGAGTGATGTAGATCTCACTCTGTGCAGAGAACAGAAGTGTGAATGTTGGTTGTAGAGTATTTGTATGCCTGCAACACTGACACTGAAACATCCACACTGAACTGTGGCCTGTCTTCTGTCACCTAAAGGGCAAGAACTATTGTTTGGCCCATACCCTGGAGACATGGAGAAGATGTGTTAGGTTGTAGAAATCAGGGTTTTCATAGTGGAGCACTGAAGAACATAAGAGAACCCTCTTCAGTGATCATAACCCAGCATTAACTACATTTAGGTACAGGATCAAGACCATGTGTGTATCAAATACATAACACATACTGATAACCCAGCTTGCCAGGGTGATACTGCAGCCTTGTTACTTAAGTCTGAAACCTCAGCAAAGAACAAACCCCTCCTGGTTTTCTGCTACAAGTCTAGAATTTGCTAGAGCTTCCAGCCCTATTTGTTGCTCGTGGTCATACAGATTTCCCTTTTCTCACTTACATTAGGACAAGGTAGAGCATCTTGCCAGGATGAATCTCAGCTGTAACTTCTGTAAATCCTCTGTGGCAGATGTGCCACATTTCACTCATCTGCCCTTACCTGCTCTCTGGCTGTATCTTTCCCAGACCTGGCCCATCTCTTTTCTTCCTTCTCCAGCATGAAACCGAAATCTGCCCAGGTTCAACAGCACTCACTAGGCAGTCCATTTATTCCTTACCAACATGAGTAAAGTGCCACGGGTTGGACTGAGCACCCAGCTGGAAGTTGTGCGGCCGTGCCTGGATGGCAGGCACAGAGGAGTCACTGGGGGTAGTGGACAAACTTGTGGTGCACACAGAGTTAATATGCTGACAGAAACACTGAGGTTTACATCTGAAAAACCAAATATAAAAATAATATGATGAGTAAGACTAAAATTCCCTGTTCTGAGCTTCCATGGGGCCAGCTCCCCTCCCCCCAACTCGGGGCAGCAGTCACTTCTCCTTTTTTGCTGTGCCTTGCAGAAATGTGTCCTGGGATGAGTCAGAGCAGGACTTCCAGGCAGTAGTGTTACTGCATTTGGCTCCCACCAAATAGCAGGCAAAAATGCCTACTGCTGGGGCCTCGCTGCTCCTTTCACACACTTAGATTCAATTGTTACCTTTGATACTGTTTGGTTTTTTTTTTCTGAATGGTAGAATCATAGAAACCTCTGGAGGTCACTTAATCCAGTCTCCTGCTCAAAGGTTCACCATTAGATCAGGTTGCTCAGGGTTGAGGCTAGCTGAACTTCTGAAAATCTCGCCAGCAGCCCTGGATATCTCTTCCCGTGACTGACCACCTTCACTGGGAAAAACTTTAAAAAAATCTTCCCGTTCTATTCACTTTCACGGTCTGTCTGTGTTTCTCTGCTTGCCTGTGACCCATCCATTAGTGTTCAACATCCAGTCTTACATGTGGGCCCTCCACAGGTATCTTTATGGGCCCTCTCCAGAGATTTTTGCTGAGGCTCTGGCACCTTCTCTTTGCAGTTAGTGCAGTTTCAGAGCACCATTCACATTCTACCCTTTTTCAAAAGCAATCTTCTGACTGCACAAGAAAAAAATATATTTAAGAAAAAAATATATTTAAGAATGTCCTGGGGACAGAGCGCAGAGAGCATTAGGCGTGAAGAAGCATGAATTTACTGAGCACCATTCGGTGTGAGGAAACATTAGTTTACTGAGCCACTCTGATCCCTTTATCAGCAAATTTTATGGTGGAAATTCAGCTGCCAAAATGTCCTCCTAGGAAACAGCAACCCCTGTGGGTGGCTAGGGAGCCAGAGTCCTCGGGAACATCACCTCCTACAACCACAGCAATGCTCGCCAGGCTCTCGGGAGAGACTCGGGGCCTAAACCCCACAGATGCTGTGCCTGGCGGAAGGGAAATCTCCCCCAGCGCCAGAGCGAGCGGGGACAGTTCGGCACCATCCTTGGGCTTGGGGGGTTCCTGCCCCGCCAGCGCAGCTCCTCGTCCTCGGGGCGAGAGGCGACCAGCGGTACAGCCGCCCCAGCCTCCTTCCCCAGCCTCCTTCCCCGGCCCCGGCTGCACGCAAAGCCCCGGCACCGTGCAGAGCTTGCGAGCTGCGGTGGCAGAGCAAGTCCTCGCCGAGCTCTCGCTGCCACGCAACCCCCCGCGGCGTCCACGTATTTTACAAAGGCCACTCGTGTAGCGTTACCCCCGGGCTGTACTGCTTGTGCCCGGTAGCCGTGTGTGCAAGGTCAGATCTCAACTACCAGGTTATAGCTTCTTCCCCGCCTTGCCGCTGGTGAAACTCCCCGTTTCCCCGTTGTGCGGGCGATGCCGTTGTGCGGGCGATGCCGTTGTGCGGGCGGGCAGCGCCGGTGTGCGGTGGCTCGGAGGAAGCGCAGCCTAAGCCGAGGAGCCTGAGCCTAACCCTAAGCATCACGGCGCCGAGCTGCTCCCCGGCTGCCAGCTCCAGAAACCTCAGGGACCAGCGAGGCGCGAGGGAATAACTGCTACCCCGGTTGTCTTTCGACATTTATTCCCTCTGGGTTTTTCAGCCTAGAAGTGTTTTTCAGATCGGCGACCCAGCCCATACTCTACCACTTTATCAATCAAAGTAGGACTTGAAAAAGGAATAGTAACGCTAAAAAAAGTCGAGCTGTTTGCAGCGTTTATCGTTAATCGGCTAATGCTTTTGAGTGTCTGAAATTTTTTTTCAGTAAACAAATTATTTTCCCCAAAGATGTGCCAAGATCCACCGCTATCTCGTGGCTTTTGTCGCTGCGCAGCCTCTGTCATCACGGGTGCTGAGGAGTTTAGAATGGGTTTAGGGTGTTTTAGGGTTTTTGTTTGTTTGGTGGGTTTTTTTTTCTGGAAAGCTGCTTCATCATTGCCCAGCTCTGTCGAGAAAGACACAAGAGACCACAACGTTATGAGACACCCAAGAAGAGATGGTAGAACATCAGTTGCAAGTCAAAGAGAACTGGATGTATGGGGGCTGTTTCTGTTAGCCTGCCTTTAAAAGGGATCTGTTTGTTGTTTTTTTTTTTTTCCTCAGCTGAGGAAGCAATTCAGCAAAGAGTACAGGAACCCAAATGTAATTTTCAGAGAAATGAGGTTGAAGTGGCTCTGACCTTAGGTGCTATTGTGCCAAAATACCAGCTTTTGGACCCAGCCTGCCAGAGTCTGATTTTTTCCATACTGATCTCTAGCCTATCACTGAAAATTCCCTAGGCAGCCACCAAACGTGAAAAAGCTCCATTCGGTGCTCAGTTTATTTGCAGCTGCCACCTGATGACATGAGCTATTGAGTGCACGTTTCATCCAGAATTCTTCCTGTGTCGAGAAAGTCCCATCTTACGGCAGGACATCTTAAAAACTGAGAAGACTTGGAGTGAAACCCTAACATCACTGAAGTCAAAAGCCAACTGCTGCTCATTCCTCTGAGACCATGATGTCACTGCTGGTTGCAGTGGTCCAAAACTTTGTGTGTAGCTTGGCTTAGATGACGAGGTGCCTGTTGTATCTGCGACAGTTGTTGGCACTCCCCGTTGGCCACGGGAGCACAGCTCAGGAAGGGTGGGGAAGAGTTGTTCAGGCAGTAGGAAGGTGGCCGTGGAGCCCGTTCCATAACGTCTTACCACTTGAGAGCTAAACGCAAAATACTTTTTCTTTAAGAATTCACTTTCAGAATTCAGCTTCCTACATAAACATTCTGTGTTTGCGGCGCAGCAGCGCGTAGGATTGTGTTCCCGTCCCATGAATGCAGACAGAGCTGCGAAACCAGCGCCGGCAGCGGAGGCTGGACTGGCTGCCTAACTCCGGCTCCCGGGGCATGACGTCAGTGTGACGTCATGCAGCCAGGGCCAAGCTGCAGAGAGAAGCACCGGCTGCAGCAGCGTCTCCCTGGGGAACGGGATTCACTCCGAAAACCGGAGGGCCAAGCAAGTTCTGTGTCTCCGAGAAAACTGTCAGAGATGAAACTCAACACCAGTACGCTTCGGAAAGCGTCAGCGTTGGGAACCGTCTGTCTCCGAACTAGCTCAGCTGGAGGAGAGAAGTCAGTCTTGGTTCTCCTCTGACGCGGTCTCCTGAGCCCCTACAGCTTCTGCACGCCCCACTCAGAACCGTGGGTATTCTCCCCCACCACCGGGGAGGACACTGGTGCTCAGGGAGCTCTGGGGTTGCACCGCATCGCTGCGGAGGTTGTAACGAACCGCTGAGGAGGAGACAGATTTACGTTCCAAAGTCAGTGAATCCCGTAGAGACGTCGGGAGGCGAGGTGCCGGGGGAGGCTGCCGCGCTTGCTCCTGTTCCCACAACCGCCTCAAACTGCTCGCCCCGGGGCTTGCCGCTGTGCTCGTCCTCGCACGGCTGCAGCCCTAGGGACGTGGAGGCCAATTCGGCAGATTTTATTTTTTTTATTTTTTTTTTATTTTTTTTTTAATGTGAAAGATCTCAGGAAGCATATGACAGAAAGCTCAGCCGCAGCGGGCGGTGCTGCCACGTAACCGTGTCCCGTTCCCCCTACGGGACTCTTTACCAGGACGTGCCCTCCGGGGGGGGTCCTCAAAGCACCGGGGGGCCCCGCAGACCAAGGCTGCCGGGGCGGGGAGGTGCCCGGCGACCGGCCTGGCGAGTTCCGCCCCCGCCCCGCTCCTCCCCGCCCGGGGCCGCCCCGTGCCCCAGCCCGCGCGCGGCAGGGGGGGGGGGC